>JAEHOD010000057.1:482500-715431 GCA_016834595.1 Chlamydomonas schloesseri | reverse complement strand
CAAAGGCGGGGTGGCGAGCAACAGCGTGCGGGCGACAGCAGCGTTGCCTGCTTGGGCGCTCACAGCATCGCGCCGCGCCAAGCTTCAGCAGTATGCTAGTAGCGGGCACGGAAGCTGCTGTGTGCGGGGCGCCGCACCCTTGCCTGTTGTGTGGCTTGGCAGCTGCCGGGCGCCGCTGTGGCCACGACTCACTGCCAAAGGGGGGGCGGCGAGCAACAGCGTGCGGGCGACAGCAGCGTTGCCTGCTTGGGCGCTCACCAAGCTTCAGCAGTATGCTAGTAGCGGGCATGGAAGCTGCTGTGTGCGGGCGCCGCACCTTGCCTGTTGTGTGCTTGGCCAGCTGCCGGGCGCCCCTGTGGCCGCGACTTCACTGCCAAAGGCGGGTGGCGAGCAAACAGCGTGCGGGCAACAGCAGTGTTGCCCGCCTTGGGCGCTCACAGCATCGCGCCGCGCCAAGCTCAGCAGTATTGCTAGTAGCGGGCACGGGGGCTGCTGTGTGCGGGGCGCCGTGACCTTGCACGTTATGTGCTTGGCCAGCTGTCAGGCGCCGCTGTGGGCACGATTTCGCTGCCAAAGGGGGGGCGGCGAGCAACAGCGTGCGGGCGACAGCAGTTGGTGCCGCTTGGGCGCTCACAGCATCGCGCCGCGCCAAGCCCCAGCAGTATTGCTAGTGGCAGGCACGGGGCTGCTGTGTGCGGCGCAGCACACCTTGCACGTTATGTGCTTGGCCAGCTGCCGGGCGCCGCTGTGGCCGCGACTTCGCTGCCAAGAGGCGGGGTGGCGAGCAACAGCGTGCGGGCGACAGCAGCGTTGCCTGCTTGGGCGCTCAAAGCATCGCGCCGCGCCAAGCTTCAGCAGTATTGCTAGTAGCGGGCACGGAAGCTGCTGTGTGTGGGGCGCCGCCGCCTTGCCTGTTGTGTGCCTTGGCCAGCTGCCGGGCGCCGCTGTGGCCACGATTTCGCTGCCAAAGGGGGGCGCGGCGAGCAACAGCGTGCGGGCGACAGCAGTGGTGCCCGCTTGGGTGCTCACAGCATCGCGCCGCGGCAAGCTTCAGCAGTATTGCTAGTGGCAGGCACGGGGCTGCTGTGTGCGGGGCGCAGCGCCCTTGCCGTTTGTGTGCTTGGCCAGCTGCCGGGCGCCGCTGTGGCCACGACTTCACATCCAAAGGGGGGCGACGAGCAACAGCGTGCGGGCGACAGCAGCGTTGCCCGCTTGGGCGCTCCAGCATCGCGCCGCGCCAAGCTTCAGCAGTATTGCTAGGTAGCGGGCACGGAAGCTGTTGTGTGCGGGGCGCAGCGCCCTTGCACGTTGTCGGGGGGCACGGAGATCAGGTGGGGCGAGGGCTGTGCGAGTCCAGCAGCAGGGCCATCACATCCAGGGAGTCTGCGCGGCGGGGCACGCGCTGCCCCGGCGCCAGCGCCGACCCTATCGCTCCTAGCGCCACCACCCCGTGCACGAAGTCCCTGAACCGCCCCCCATCGCCCGTGAGGAAGGACCACCAGTCCCGCGTTGGCCACACAGGTGCGAGGCAGGCACAACCGCGCGCGACAGGCCTTAGCGTGCTTCAGCACTCGTAGGAGCATGCCGAACGGAGGGTAGGCCCAGCACGCCCGGCCCAGCTGAAGCGGAAGGCGTCACGCCGGAGGTGTCGGGCGTTGAAGTATGCCGAGTAGTAGACTGGCAGGCGGTGGGTGTTGTGCGAGGCGAACAGGTCCACCTCCGAACGGCCCCCACAGCCGGGAGAGCCGCCTGAAGACGGCGTCTGACACTGCCCAGTCGTCCGGGTCCGGTACTTGCGGCACTAGGGAAGTTCGCATGGCCGACGATCGGTGTGCGAGTTTGGTGTCTGCGCATGCATGAACGAATGAACCGACTGAGTAAATAAAAATATGTGAAGAATATCCGAAGCAGGCAGCAGCAAGGATTGAAAAAGGTCGAAAAGAGAACTGGGGAACGAGGGGTACCATGCCCCTTCCTCGCTGAGGCCTCGCGCGCAGAGCTCTCTGCGTATTTGCTGATGTATAGGCGCAACGTATTCATTGGATCATCTCAATTAAGGGGAAGCTCGCGGTTTGAGATAGCGGTTATCATGGAAGGCCGAATGCCAGCTCAAGGCCATTTGCTCCCAGCCTGAACGCAAATAATATTATCCTAGCACCCCGATACCATTGCGCCAATGAAGCTCGTTAGAATCACGAGTTTGCTGAACTCGCTCCCGACTTCAGCGTTTGCGGCCCGCACCATGCCCGTGGAGCCGGCAAAGCCGCCCCAAAGCATGCTCTGACCCACCGCCACTGCTTCCCTCTCAGCACTTCCCCCGCCACATACCCACGCTTTAGAGCACATTCTCCAGCCCATATGACCTGCTGCATCCCGGTGCCACTCAGAAGTGGGGGTGGATCCATGGCCGTGTAAGTCTGTGCCATTGTGCAGTTTGATGGGCTCCTGCCCACTTTGCAGTGTTACAGACATGCAGTAGCCGTTCACACACGGCGGGTGACATATAGCTCCATCAAACACAAGCAGCACTTTATGATGTGAGGGTTGTGGCAGGGAAGTGCTGGGGGGAAGCAGCGGTGCTGGGTCAGAGCATGTTTTGGGCGGCTTTGCTGGCTACAGCTCACCCAGTGAGGACAGTGTGTGGGCGCTGGGCTGGGGTCGTTGCCGGCGCCGAGGGTGCAGCAGGAAGCAGTTCATCCTGGTACCTCTGCTGGCGCCCATGCTCTGCATTGGCCAAGCAGACAACACACAAGGGCGCGGTGCCGTGCATCCGACAGGCCCCACAACCACCACTTTGGGCCCCACACCGGCACCGATGCTGGCACGGGCACCACTACAGCTGGCCAAGCAGACAACGCTTAAGGGTGCGGCGCGATGCTGTGAGCACACAAGCAGGCAACGCTGCTGTCGCCCGCACGCTGTTGCTCGCCGCCCCCCCTTTGGCAGTGAAGTCACGGCACAGGGGCGCCCGGCAGCTGGCCAAGCACATAACGTGCAAGGGTGCTGCGCCCCGCACACAGCAGCCCTCGTGCCTGCCACTAGCAATACTGCTGGGGCTTGGCGCGGCGCGATGCTGTGAGCACCCAAGCGGGCAACGCTGCTGTCGCCCGCATGCTGTACATGCTGTTGCTTACACTATAAGGACGGGTTTGTGCGTTAGGGGCGTGCGTTAGCGTGCGAAAAGCAGGGCCTGTACGCATGCGGGAAGCATGAAAAGCACGTGCGGGAAGCATGCTCCGCATGCATCATACGCATGCGTCACGCACAATCACTTGCGTTGCTAACGCAAATGCTCCAACACCCTCATGTCCCCGTGCTCAACTCTGGCTGGCACGCATGCGTTTCATGCGTACCGCAACGCACAGTAAAGCATGCGAATCGCACAAATGCCGGTTGCGTTAAGCAAAAAGCAAGGTCCAAAGCATGCTGTTCGCATTGCGTTACCTAACGCAAGCCACTGCCCGGCGTCGAATACGCACCCCCGAACGCAGGCCCGAACGCAGGCACGGACGCATGAATGGACGCATTCCAGGTCTGTTACAACGGATTGCGCTTGGTGCGCATGCAATTGTCTCATTGTCTCATGTCGACTGCCTAATCCAATCACACATCCCTTGCATGGCTCATTCTAATGTGCGCGCAGGCGCCAAGCGTCCCGTCCCCAAGTAGTGTGCGTGCACCCAACATGCTGCGTTGGGACCTATGCTTGACTCCCTAACGCCTGCGTTGCCTGCCTCAGGTATTGCATTCACACATGTGCTGCTAGCTTGATTGCAATCTGCCGAATGAGGTCCAGCCAGCCAATCCTGCGGACGGCAGGGCCAGGGGACACGCCACGGTAAGAGGGCTAGAGACAGGAGGAGAGCCATCAAGACAGACACGCAGCATTCCCGAAGCAACTCACTATTACATCGTCATCGCTCGTGCTGCTGTCAGACGTGACCTCCTCCACTGACGCCGGCTCCACCTGGGGGCATACACACAAAGAATGCTTTGCATAAGTAACCGGCGTAGCACGCACACCAAAGCACGGGCTATGGCAAGGCACAGGCATGCGTTGCAACCACAAAGGCACCTATGGCTACCTCGAGAAGTACACTTGCCTTCTGGCGCTTGGAAGTGCAGCCCTTGCATTTGGCGCCGTTGCCGTTGCTGTCGCCCTTGTCACCCCTTGCGCGCTTTCTGGTCCTGCATTGTGACAGCAAGAAAAGGGAGCATTAGAGAGACGAAAGAATGACGCTACCCAGCCTGTCACTTTCCCGGTCGGTATGCCTACCTTGCCGTTCTGGTCCCGTCCCTTCTTTATTGCAGCGGTTGCCTTCTTCTGCATGCACACACAAGGAATGTGGTAGGACACGAGACAGAACAAGCATAAGCATTTCGCATTCGCAGGTGCCGCTGCAGGACATGTTGCTTACCCTCTCGTCCTGCAGCGCCAGCGCACCCTGCAGCATCGCCTCCTTCTCAGCCCCCGCTCCGCTGCCACTCGCCTCCGCCCCGTTGCCGCTGGCCTGGGCATCGACAGCTGCGGCGCCCTGCTGTGCCGCTGCGGCAACCAAGTCGCCTGGCGGCGGCCATTGGCGAGCAGCTGGGCGATTAGGGCCTGCGGAGCAAGGCATACATGACGCGGGAAACCATTAGCAAGCGGGGTGTAGACAGGAGGCCACTTAGATAAATCTAGGGCACGGACGGGACTGACCCTGCTTACCACCTGCGACACGGCGTGACCCGAGCGCCAGGCACGCTAGCGCTGGGAGCGCGAGCGCTGGGAAAACTGGGAGCTCGACGCGCTGGAGCTCAGCGCAGCGCTGCTGCTAGACAGTATCTCCCACGCTTTAGCGCTGAGCTCCATGCGCATCTGCGCGGCGTACGCTTCGCTGTGCTGCCGGACGCCATCGCTGGTCCTGGGGCCGTGGAAGTCCTTCCTTAGCCTTCAACAGCATCTCCTCAATGTCAGCCGGCGGCGAGCCTGCAGGGAGACAACGCGATCAAAAAAGTCAACGCGCGGTTCGCCCCCCTCCCCCTTCGCCACCCCCCCCCCGGCGACCTAAATGCCACACTGCGAGTCAGATATCCCGCGGAAAAGTCTACGAGCGGGGCGTGCATCGCGGTCAGCGCGGTCAACCCGACGGCTTTGGTCGCGACAGGCTGTGGCCTCACTGCGGCCTGCAGTGGGCTTTCTCTTATGCATTGACAACCTATATGCTTCACATAAGCGGCGCGTGCTAATGAGTTATTGTGTTGTCAAGGCTCAGTCAATCGCGGACTGTTCTTTCGCGTCGTTCCCTGCTCCCCAGCCTGGGTGCTGATATTCCTCACAATTTAAATCACAGCTGAAGCATTTGTCCTCCCATATCTTGCCGCGTCCGGTTGTTAACCGGTCGCCCGTCACAATGATGGTATTGCGGACCCGCTCAGTCACGGGCACACACAGCCCTTATGAATGCCTAGTCGACTTCCGAGTGCTTTGTTTTTCCCGACTTGCTCGCAGTGGCTCGCAGGATGTCTGGCCATCCTGGACTGGCGCTTAGCACAATTCGGTGAGTGAGTGTTACTATAGGGGGAAGTAGGATTGATAACACAAGGTGTCTTTAGACGCCATGCATGTGGGTGGCCGGGCGAGAGCGGGGGGTGGGGGTGGGATGGCTGGGGGGCGAGGAGAGGGTGTGGGGGGGGGGACGAGCGGGTGCGGGCCGGGATGGCTGGGAAGCGGGCCGGGATGGCCGGGATGAGCTGCTGGCCGCTGCGTCCGAACGGTCTGGTCCGAACACTTGAGGGCTGGTCCGAACGTTCATGGTCCGACGAGGTTTCGGACCAGAATCGGACCAGAATCGGACCAGAATCGGACGGGGTAATTCGGACCGGCTTCGGACCAGGTTCGGACCAGATTCGGACCGCGTTCGGACTGCGGCCTTCGGACCGCGTTCGGACCACGTTCGGACAGGGTGCTTTCCCCGAGTGTGTTGTTGTGCTTGGCCAGCTGCCGGGCGCCCCTGTGGCCGCGACTTCACTGCCAAAGGCGGGGGTGGCGAGCAACAGCGTGCGGGCAACAGCAGTGTTGCCCGCTTGGGCGCTCACAGCATCACGCCGCGCCAAGCTTCAGCAGTATTGCTAGTAGCGGGCACGGGGGCTGCTGTGTGCGGGGCGCAGCACCCTTGCATGTTATGTGCTTGGCCAGCTGTCAGGCGCCGCTGTGGCCACGATTTCACTGCCAAAGGGGGGGCGGCGAGCAACAGCGTGCGGGCGACAGCAGTGGTGCCCGCTTGGGCGCTCACAGCATCGCGCCGCGCCAAGCCCCAGCAGTATTGCTAGTGGCAGGCACGGGGGCTGCTGTGTGCGGGGCGCAGCACCCTTGCATGTTATGTGCTTGGCCAGCTGCCGGGCGCCGCTGTGGCCGCGACTTCGCTGCCAAAGGCGGGGTGGCGAGCAACAGCGTGCGGGCGACAGCAGCGTTGCCTGCTTGGGCGCTCACAGCATCGCGCCGCGCCAAGCTTCAGCAGTATTGCTAGTAGCGGGCACGGAAGCTGCTGTGTGCGGGGCGCCGCACCCTTGCCTGTTGTGTGCTTGGCCAGCTGCCGGGCGCCGCTGTGGCCACGACTTCACTGCCAAAGGCAGGGTGGTGAGCAACAGCGTGCGGGCGACAGCAGCGTTGCCTGCTTGGGCGCTCACCAAGCTTGAGCAGTATTGCTAGTAGCGGGCATGGAAGCTGCTGTGTGCGGGGCGCCGCACCCTTGCCTGTTGTGTGCTTGGCCAGCTGCCGGGCGCCCCTGTGGCCGCGACTTCACTGCCAAAGGCGGGGTGGCGAGCAACAGCGTGCGGGCAACAGCAGTGTTGCCCGCTTGGGCGCTCACAGCATCGCGCCGCGCCAAGCTTCAGCAGTATTGCTAGTAGCGGGCACGGGGGCTGCTGTGTGCGGGGCGCCGTGACCTTGCACGTTATGTGCTTGGCCAGCTGTCAGGCGCCGCTGTGGCCACGATTTCGCTGCCAAAGGGGGGGCGGCGAGCAACAGCGTGCGGGCGACAGCAGTGGTGCCCGCTTGGGCGCTCACAGCATCGCGCCGCGCCAAGCCCCAGCAGTATTGCTAGTGGCAGGCACGGGGGCTGCTGTGTGCGGGGCGCAGCACCCTTGCACGTTATGTGCTTGGCCAGCTGCCGGGCGCCGCTGTGGCCGCGACTTCGCTGTCAAAGGCGGGGTGGCGAGCAACAGCGTGCGGGCGACAGCAGCGTTGCCTGCTTGGGCGCTCACAGCATCGCGCCGCGCCAAGCTTCAGCAGTATTGCTAGTAGCGGGCACGGAAGCTGCTGTGTGTGGGGCGCCGCGCCCTTGCCTGTTGTGTGCTTGGCCAGCTGCCGGGCGCCGCTGTGGCCACGATTTCGCTGCCAAAGGGGGGGCGGCGAGCAACAGCGTGCGGGCGACAGCAGTGGTGCCCGCTTGGGTGCTCACAGCATCGCGCCGCGGCAAGCTTCAGCAGTATTGCTAGTGGCAGGCACGGGGGCTGCTGTGTGCGGGGCGCAGCGCCCTTGCCGTTTGTGTGCTTGGCCAGCTGCCGGGCGCCGCTGTGGCCACGACTTCACATCCAAAGGGGGGCGGCGAGCAACAGCGTGCGGGCGACAGCAGCGTTGCCCGCTTGGGCGCTCACAGCATCGTGCCGCGCCAAGCTTCAGCAGTATTGCTAGTAGCGGGCACGGAAGCTGTTGTGTGCGGGGCGCAGCGCCCTTGCACGTTATGTGGTTGGCCAGCTGTCAGGCGCCGCTGTGGCCATGAGTTCGCTGCCAAAGGCAGGGTGGCGAGCAACAGCGTGCGGGCGACAGCAGCGTTGCCAGCTTGGGCGCTCACAGCATCGCGCCGCGCCAAGCCCCAGCAGTATTGCTAGTGGCAGGCACGGGGGCTGCTGTGTGCGGGGCGCAGCGCCCTTGCACGTTGTGTGCTTGGCCAGCTGCCGGGCGCCGCTGTGGCCGCGACTTCGCTGCCAAAGGCGGGGTGGCGAGCAACAGCGTGCGGGCGACAGCAGCGTTGCCTGCTTGGGCGCTCACAGCATCGCGCCGCGCCAAGCTTCAGCAGTATTGCTAGTAGCGGGCACGGAAGCTGCTGTGTGCGGGGCGCCGCACCCTTGCCTGTTGTGTGCTTGGCCAGCTGCCGGGCGCCGCTGTGGCCACGACTTCACTGCCAAAGGCAGGGTGGTGAGCAACAGCGTGCGGGCGACAGCAGCGTTGCCTGCTTGGGCGCTCACCAAGCTTGAGCAGTATTGCTAGTAGCGGGCATGGAAGCTGCTGTGTGCGGGGCGCCGCACCCTTGCCTGTTGTGTGCTTGGCCAGCTGCCGGGCGCCCCTGTGGCCGCGACTTCACTGCCAAAGGCGGGGTGGCGAGCAACAGCGTGCGGGCAACAGCAGTGTTGCCCGCTTGGGCGCTCACAGCATCGCGCCGCGCCAAGCTTCAGCAGTATTGCTAGTAGCGGGCACGGGGGCTGCTGTGTGCGGGGCGCCGTGACCTTGCACGTTATGTGCTTGGCCAGCTGTCAGGCGCCGCTGTGGCCACGATTTCGCTGCCAAAGGGGGGGCGGCGAGCAACAGCGTGCGGGCGACAGCAGTGGTGCCCGCTTGGGCGCTCACAGCATCGCGCCGCGCCAAGCCCCAGCAGTATTGCTAGTGGCAGGCACGGGGGCTGCTGTGTGCGGGGCGCAGCACCCTTGCACGTTATGTGCTTGGCCAGCTGCCGGGCGCCGCTGTGGCCGCGACTTCGCTGCCAAAGGCGGGGTGGCGAGCAACAGCGTGCGGGCGACAGCAGCGTTGCCTGCTTGGGCGCTCACAGCATCGCGCCGCGCCAAGCTTCAGCAGTATTGCTAGTAGCGGGCACGGAAGCTGCTGTGTGTGGGGCGCCGCGCCCTTGCCTGTTGTGTGCTTGGCCAGCTGCCGGGCGCCGCTGTGGCCACGATTTCGCTGCCAAAGGGGGGGCGGCGAGCAACAGCGTGCGGGCGACAGCAGTGGTGCCCGCTTGGGTGCTCACAGCATCGCGCCGCGGCAAGCTTCAGCAGTATTGCTAGTGGCAGGCACGGGGGCTGCTGTGTGCGGGGCGCAGCGCCCTTGCCGTTTGTGTGCTTGGCCAGCTGCCGGGCGCCGCTGTGGCCACGACTTCACATCCAAAGGGGGGCGGCGAGCAACAGCGTGCGGGCGACAGCAGCGTTGCCCGCTTGGGCGCTCACAGCATCGTGCCGCGCCAAGCTTCAGCAGTATTGCTAGTAGCGGGCACGGAAGCTGTTGTGTGCGGGGCGCAGCGCCCTTGCACGTTATGTGGTTGGCCAGCTGTCAGGCGCCGCTGTGGCCATGAGTTCGCTGCCAAAGGCAGGGTGGCGAGCAACAGCGTGCGGGCGACAGCAGCGTTGCCAGCTTGGGCGCTCACAGCATCGCGCCGCGCCAAGCCCCAGCAGTATTGCTAGTGGCAGGCACGGGGGCTGCTGTGTGCGGGGCGCAGCGCCCTTGCACGTTGTGTGCTTGGCCAGCTGCCGGGCGCCCCTGTGGCCGCGACTTCACTGCCAAAGGCGGGGTGGTGAGCAACAGCGTGCGGGCGACAGCAGCGTTGCCCGCTTGGGTGCTCACAGCATCGCGCCGCGCCAAGCTTCAGCAGTATTGCTAGTAGCGGGCATGGAAGCTGCTGTGTGCGGGGCGCCGCGCCATTGCATGTTGTGTGCTTGGCCAGCTGCCGGGCGCCCCTGTGGCCGCGACTCCACTGCCAAAGGCAGGGTGGTGAGCAACAGCGTGCGGGCGACAGTAGCGTTGCCCGCTTGGGTGCTCACAGCATCGCGCCGCGCCAAGCTTCAGCAGTATTGCTAGTAGCAGGCACGAGGGCTGTTGTGTGCGGGGCGCCGCGCCCTTGCCTGTTGTGTGCTTGGCCAGCTGCCGGGCGCCGCTGTGGCCACGACTTCACTGCCAAAGGGGGGGCGGCGAGCAACAGCGTGCGGGCGACAGCAGCGTTGCCCGCTTGGGCGCTCACAGCATCGCGCCGTGCCAAGCTTCAGCAGTATTGCTAGTAGCGGGCACGGAAGCTGCTGTGTGCGGGGTGCCGCGACCTTGCACGTTATGTGCTTGGCCAGCTGTCAGGCGCCGCTGTGGCCACGATTTCGCTGCCAAAGGGGGGGGCGGCGAACAGCAGTGGTGCCCGCTTGGGCAGTCACAGCATCGCGCCGCGGCAAGCTTCAGCAGTATTGCTAGTAGCGGGCACGGAAGCTGCTGTGTGCGGGGCGCCGCACCCTTGCATGTTGTGTGCTTGGCCAGCTGCCGGGCGCCCCTGTGGCCGCGACTTCGCTGCCAAAGGCGGGGCGGCGAGCAGCAGCGTGCGGGCGACAGCAGTGGTGCCCGCTTGGGTGCTCACAGGATCGCATCGCGCCAAGCTTCAGCAGTATTGCTAGTAGCGGGCACAGAAGCTGCTGTGTGCAGGGCCCCGCACCCTTGCATGTTGTTTCCTTGGTGAGGGCGACAGCAGTGTTGCCCGCTTGGGTGCTCACAGCATTGCACCGCGCCAAGCCCCATCAGTATTGCTAGTAGCGGGCAGCGTGTGGGCTAGAGCAGTCATGCTTGTCCCGGCACCAGCAGCACCGCTTCCTGCCAGACCCTCGTCGGCGGCTCGGACCATGGCAGCATTGCAAGAGGCGGGTGCAGTGGATGGCCGGGTGCAGAGCGCCGCACCCTTGCATGTTGTTTCCTTGGCCAGCTGCCGGGCGCCGCTGTGGCCGTGACTTTGCTGCCAAAGGCGGGGTGGCAAGATAAGCAACAGCATGTACAGCATGCGGGCGACAGCAGCGTTGCCCGCTTGGGTGCTCACAGCATCGCGCCGCGCCAAGCCCCAGCAGTATTGCTAGTGGCAGGCACGAGGGCTGCTGTGTGCGGGGCGCAGCACCCTTGCACGTTATGTGCTTGGCCAGCTGCCGGGCGCCCCTGTGGCCGTGACTTCACTGCCAAAGGGGGGGCGGCGAGCAACAGCGTGCGGGCGACAGCAGCGTTGCCTGCTTGTGTGCTCACAGCATCGCGCCGCACCCTTAAGCGTTGTCTGCTTGGCCAGCTGTAGTGGTGCCCGTGCCAGCATCGGTGCCGGTGTGGGGCCCAAAGTGGTGGTTGTGGGGCCTGTCGGATGCACGGCACCGCGCCCTTGTGTGTTGTCTGCTTGGCCAAATGCAGAGCATGGGCGCCAGCAGAGGTACCAGGATGAACTGCTTCCTGCTGCACCCTCGGCGCCGGCAACGACCCCAGCCCAGCGCCCACACACTGTCCTCACTGGGTGAGCTGTAGCCAGCAAAGCCGCCCAAAACATGCTCTGACCCAGCACCGCTGCTTCCCCCCAGCACTTCCCTGCCACAACCCTCACATCATAAAGTGCTGCTTGTGTTTGATGGAGCTATATGTCACCCGCCGTGTGTGAACGGCTACTGCATGTCTGTAACACTGCAAAGTGGGCAGGAGCCCATCAAACTGCACAATGGCACAGACTTACACGGCCATGGATCCACCCCCACTTCTGAGTGGCACCGGGATGCAGCAGGTCATATGGGCTGGAGAATGTGCTCTAAAGCGTGGGTTGTGGCGGGGAAGTGCTGAGAGGGAAGCAGTGGCGGTGGGTCAGAGCATGCTTTGGGCGGCTTTGCCGGCTCCACGGGCATGGTGCGGGCCGCAAACGCTCAAGTCGGGAGCGAGTTCAGCAAACTCGTGATTCTAACGAGCTTCATTGGCGCAATGGTATCGGGGTGCTAGGATAATATTATTTGCGTTCAGGCTGGGGAGCAAATGGCCTTGAGCTGGCATTCGGCCTTCCATGATAACCGCTATCTCAAACCGCGAGCTTCCCCTTAATTGAGATGATCCAATGAATACGTTGCGCCTATACATCAGCAAATACGCAGAGAGCTCTGCGCGCGAGGCCTCAGCGAGGAAGGGGCATGGTACCCCTCGTTCCCCAGTTCTCTTTTCGACCTTTTTCAATCCTTGCTGCTGCACTGCTTCGGATATTTCTTCACATATTTTTATTTACTCAGTCGGTTCATTCGTTCATGCATGCGCAGACACCAACTCGCACACCGATCGTCGGCCCATGCGAACTTCCGCAGTGTTTGCCGCAAGTACCCGGACCCGGACGACTGGGCAGTGTCAGACGCCGTCTTCAGGCGGCTCTCCCGGCTGTGGGGGCCGTTCGAGGTGGACCTGTTCGCCTCGCACAACACCCACCGCCTGCCAGTCTACTACTCGGCATACTTCACGCCCGACACCTCCGGCGTGGACGCCTTCCGCTTCAGCTGGGGCCGGGCGTGCTGGGCCTACCCGCCGTTCGGCATGCTCCTACGAGTGCTGAAGCACGCTAAGGCCTGTCGCGCGCGGTTGTGCCTGCTCGCACCTGTGTGGCCAACGCGGGACTGGTGGTCCTTCCTCACGGGTGATGGGGGGCGGTTCAGGGACTTCGTGCACGGGGTGGTGGCGCTAGGAGCGATAGGGTCGGCGCTGGCGCCGGGGCAGCGCGTGCCCCGCCGCGCAGACTCCTGGGATGTGATGGCCCTGGTGCTGGACTTCGCAAAGCCCTCGCCCCACCTGATCTCCGTGCCCCCCGACCGCGTGCAAGCGCGCCCGCAGAGGCGCGCCTGAGGGAGCAGGCCCTGCTGGGGCCGCTCGCGCAGCTGGCGGACGCGGAGCTGCGGGAGTTGGCGCGGGACTTCTCATCGGCAGTCGAGCGCCGCCTCGCCACCAGCTCGCAGCAGCAGTACCGCGCCCCCTGGCGCGAGTTCCTGGCTTGGTGGCAGCGGCGGAGCCTTCCCGTGTCAGTCTACGACGCAGACCCCAACATCATCGGGCTGTACCTCTTCGCCGTCTTCAAGGCCTCACAGGCCGCTGGCGTCGGCGAAGGGCGGGTGCGGCAAGCCAGCGCCGCCATCCACCACCACTTCGTTGCCATCGGGCGGTCCTCCCCGACCAACCACCCCACGTGCAAGGCGGCGCGAGAACTCGCGCGGCGGCTGCTGGTCCCCCGCGCGGCGCCCCGGGGCGCCTTCACGGCCGCGGACCTGTCCAGGTTCGTGGCCCGCCACGGTGGGCAAGACGCGTCGCTGCTGGGCGTGATGTACTGCGCGTGTGTGTCGTTGATGTACTTTGGCTTCTTGCGCTTTGATGAGCTGGCGGAAGTGTGCGTGCACCGCGACCTGCTAGTGCTGTCCAGCACCCATGCAGAGGTCTTCATCCCGCGCTCCAAGACCGACCAGCTCTGGCGCGGAGCCTGGGTCGTGGTGGCCCGCACCGGTGGGGCCACCTGCCCGGTGGGGCTCGTGGAGCGGCTGCTGGCCATGGGCGGCTACCAGCTGGCACCCAGCACCCCGGACGAGGACGTGGGGCCCCTTCTGCGGCCGGTGCGCACCGGCCGCGGCAGGCAGCGGCTCCAGCGCCTGGTCGGCACAGCGGCCAACCCGGTGCACAGCACGTCCTACAGCACGTTCGCGCAGCGGCTGAAGACGCTCTTCGCCGCGGCTGGCCTCGCAGCGGACCTTACCTCGCACTCCATGCGCATCGGCGGCAACAGTGCCGCCGAGGAGCAAGGCATTCCCGCCTCGCTGCGCATGGCGCACGGCCGCTGGCTCTCCCCTGCCATGGTGGAGCTGTACACGCGGCGGCGCGCCGACGCCGCCATCGACCTGACGCAGCGCATTGCACCTCGCTGATCGCAAGTGACTCCTCTTATCTCTTCGGTCTGCAGTGTAAGTGCCATTTGTCAGCGTCGAAACCCTGGCCCCATCTCAGCCTGGTTCAGCACCTCGGTCCGGTTACAGCTCAGCTTAGTTATGCTATTAGTTAGGCTCGGCGTGTCCTTTCCTGTAAACACGCAATCTTAGTTATAGCGGAGGCCGTTGGCCACCAGGCTAAACATATGCTTAGCTCCGGGGGGAGCGAAGCGAAGCGGAGCGACCACCGGGGCTGAGCAGGGTTTAGCATGGGGGCCGTAGAACGGCCGTAGCGGTCTTAAGCTCGCTCCTCTTCACAGTTCGGCATTCTGCCTCTCTGTTTAGAGTAGCTCACACCGCTTATTGAGCGGTCTTCTCAAGCCTTCCAAGACTCTGCACTGATGCCGCAACTCGCCTGCCTGTATCAGCCGACCCTAGTCCAACCGAGCAGTGTGATGTGTGCCGCAACAAAGCAACAGAACCGTTCATTCATTAGGAAACTAAGGAACTAAGGCGATATCCTTACCCCGTGACCGGTCGCCACTGCCATGATCTCGCCGAACCCCGAGGCATACAGTTTTGGCTCCCCGTCCGCCCGAAAACATTCTTCGGTAGCCGTGGCAGATCGTCGCATGCGCCTTCCTAGCTCAGGGTCATGCTGTGGTGCGCCTCGGGGGCGCCGGCGCTTACCACTGCACACACTGCCTAGCCAGAACACGTGGTTGGCCCAGCGGGCGCTCCCCTTGTCATCCCGGCCCCGGCACTACGCACTGCCATGCAGCTGCTGCTGCGTGCACGCACCACACGCACTCGGGGGCAGACAGGTGCGATGGCTTTAGCTTGCATGGGGGCAACAGCCGTGGTGCGGTCTATCCCCGCTCCATGCATCATTCGTCGTCATCGTTGATGACAAACGAGTGGCTGGCAATGGCCGCCGGCTTCGCCGCCTCCTCGCCGCCGGATGCGCGGATGCGCAGCTTGACGCGGCCGGACTCGTCCGCCGCCAGCGACAGCGCAACGCCGCTGCCAGGCGCCGCCGCCGCCGCCGGAGCCGCCGCCGCAGGGGGGGCCGGCGCCACAGGGGCCTTGGCCGCTGGCGCGGGCGGAGGCGGCACTGGGGCTGGCGCCTCAGGAGCCGGCGCCTCCTTCTTTGGTGCCGCCGCTGCGGCTCCGGCTGCCTCAGCGGCAGGCGCGGGCGCCTTCCCAGAGCCGCCGCCGCCACCGCTCTTGCCGCCGCTGCCCTTGCTGCCGCTGCTGCCCGCCTCGCCACCCTCCGCGGCCGCAGGCGCGCGGACGCTGATGCTCAGCTTCACATCGCCCGACTCATCCGCGCGCAGCGCCACAGTCACACCGCGGCCGCCGGCCTTGTCCGACCCTTTGTTGCCCTCCTTGCGCGGCGCCGCCGAGGACGAACCGGCGCCAGCGCCAGCGCCAGCGCCAGCGCCAGCAGCGGCGGGTGTACCGCCGCTGCCCAACATGCGCGCGACCGCGGCCTTCGCCGAGTCCGACACGCCCGCACCCTTGCCCGCCTGGTCGCCGGCGGCGCGCTTCTCCTTGTCGACAGCCTTGTCCGCCTTCTCGCCCTTGTCCGCCTTGTCCTTGCCGTTGCCGCGCCCGCCGCTGCCCGCCTCCGAGGAGCCCGAGCCCTTCTCTTTGTCACCCTTCTCCTTCTCCTTGTCCTTGCCGCCCTTCTCGCCCTTGTCCTTCTCGCCCTTCTCCCCCTTGTCCTTCTCGCCCTTCTCCCCCTTGTCCTTGCCCTTGGCGGCGGCTTTGCCGTCCGTACCCTTAGCAGAGCCCGCGCCGCCGCTGTCCTTGCGGTTCAGCTCCGCGGAGCCGTTGCGCTGCGAGCCCGCGCCGACAGCGCCTGGTGCCGCCACCGCGGCCGCGCCGCGCGCGGGCCGACCGTCACGGCCGACCGCGGCTCCGCCGCGGCCGCCAGCAGGCGGCGGCGGCGCCGGAGGTGCCGGAGGAGGCGGCCCTTCGCGGCGGGAGCGCGCCGCGCGCGCCTCGTCAACAATGTCCTGCGCGGAGCGGCCGCCGCGGGCGTCACGAGCGTCGCGGCCGCCGGCGGTGCCACCGGGCAGGTTGCGGCCATCGCGGCCGCCCTCGCGGGCGCCCAGCGGCCCGGGGCCGGCACGGTCGCGGTCGCCGGCCAGGCGGCCGTCGCGGTCACGGCCGCCGGGGCCGAGCGGGCCACGGGCGTCCATGGGGCCGGCGCGGTTGCGGCCGTCCCTGTGTACCGTACGGGTGCCGGTGCGAGATCGTAGGTGCCAGTTCGCAAAGCGGCACGAGGACTATCGACGAGGGAGTGGCAACCACCAGACCAGCTACGAACGGGTTCAGTAACCCCACCGTCTCTTCCCATCACGCACCCCACACCCGCCCTTTCTCATGCTCAGGTGCCTGAACAATAATAACCTCCTTCCCTTCCGTTCCTTCCCTGCAAGGTCCTAACCTAATCATGAGACACTGCACACACACACACACACACTCGCTCCTCTCCTTGTGCTTTCCTAACACACATTCGCGTCCTGCAATACCACGCCCCTCCCACCTGTCATGCCCGCCGCCGTGCTGCCCGTCCAGCCGTGCATCCTGCGCGCCGTATCGGGGCGGCGGCGGCGGCGCAGGCCGGCCGCCGCCCAAGCCCACGCCCGGCGGAGCGCCCACGCCCGGACCTGTGTAAGCGGCACGCGAAGCCGCAGCGTCAGCTCTCTTGCGGCGCCATTGAAAAATGCTACAGTACTTGCTACGCAGCTGTTGCGCGCTTTACAGGAACCGCAAAATTGTTGCGCCGGCCTGAAGTCAGGCCCCGTCCGCAAACAGCCCCTTCTCCTCCAACCGTCAAACGCCCCGACCTCCCAACCCCTCCTCATGCCAACCCCTCGCTGATGCTTCCTCCTCCACTCACCTGCAGCCGAGGGTGCGAACGATGCCCAGGACGGCGGCGGCCGGCCGCGGCGCAGGTCATCTGCGCGCAGCGGCTGGTACTTGCGCCCGCCGCTGATAACGTCCAGCAGCGTGCCGATGGCCACGAACCAGGGGTCGCCGCCAGCGCCGCCGCGCCCGCCAGCCGCCGCCGCCGCTGCGAGCACCTCCGGCGCCCGCCGGTCGGCGTCATACTGCGCCGCGCCGGTGAGGATGACGCCGGCGGCGCGCACGTCGGCGCGCAGGTTCTTCTGCTGGTACCAGCTCATCATGCGCGACGGAGCGAAGGGGCCCTGCGGTCGGTCGGTGCGAGGGGTTGTTACGGTACCGTATTCGGTTGGTTGGTGGCAAGGTCGTTCTGAGGAGTGGCGGCCTTGGTTGTTAGCGCTGCGCGTGGACTGCTTGGTGGTGTTTGTGTTTGCCATGCTGCCCACCCTGCTGAGCCGCCCGCCCCCTGCGGCCCTCCGTCCTCATGTGCCCTGCCCTGCCCTGCCCTCCCCCTCACCTGCACCACGCCCTGGTCATCCAGGTAGTACCACCTCAACTCGGAGCTGTTGTCGCAGAAGAACAGACCCACCGCCTCCTGCAGCCGCAGCGCGCCGCCGCCGCCGCCGCCGCTGCCGGCCGCGCCAGCGCCGCCCTCCGGGCCTGCTGCGCCGGCGCCGCCCGGCGCAGCCACGCCCACCGGCTGCGCCGGCGCGGCGCCAGCTGGCGCCGCCGCGTCCGCGCCGCGCTTGGCGCCGGCGGAGCCGGCACCCCCTGCGGCGGCGGCGGCGGCGCTGCCGGGCTGCGCGGGCGGCGGCAGGGGCACGTACCCCAGGGCGCGGTTGATGTCGCGAACCACCAGGCCGATCTGGGTCCAGTAGCCGCCCACGCAGCGCACGTACACGCCCGAGTCAAAGTGCCCTGTGGCACCAGGGCGGGACAGTCGGGGAAGCGCGGGCCAGGCAGGGCGGGAGGGTCCCGGAGGTGAGGGCAGGCAGGCGGGCGCAGAGTGCCGGGTAGGGGCAAGGGGCGGCAACGGAACCGCTCGCCGTGGACGGAATGGGGACGGCGGCGGGAGACCGAGCCGCGGGCCGTGCTGGGCACTGCTGGTGCGTCGCGCACATTGTCGCATGCACGATATCGTACAGACAGCAGCGTCACCGCGTGTGCGTGTGCCGCGGGCAGGCCCTGCAGGCCCTACAGGCGGGTCGGTTTCATCACGGCTTCGCCACTGCGTGCCGCCTCCGCCACAACTCACCCTCGCACCACCAGGTGTACATGTGGCTCACGGGGAAGGGGCCCTGCACCTTGCCCTGCAGGACTCACCGCGGGACACAACAGGAAGGCAGGAAGGGACAGCGACGGATGAGACACGGGGACGGGGGCACGGCGCTCTGGCAAGTCACGGGCGGGGCTGCCATAGGCAATGCATGCATATGCCACGGGCCGCATCACATGCTGCATGTGCTTTGAATGTCCGACTCCGCCGACGGCCCCAGCGGGCTGTGACAAAAAAGACTCCGCAGGGCCGGAAAAGGAGCCGGAGGTGAGGAATCATTATGGCATCCACGTGCATGGGTTCACAGCCACCGCGCCCCACAGCCCCGCGCACGGGACCAAACGGTGCGAGCGGCTGCTTGCGTGGTGCGCGATCCTGTTCCCTACACACCCTATCCGCCCAACACCATTACGTACAGACCAGCGTCGCCCCCCCGCCCTTGCCCGCCAGAGCGCCCCATCCGTCTTTTGGCAGAAGCACGCAACTCCAGAAGCTAATGCTGACGTGCACAAACCACGCACGCACGCACGCATGCACGCACCGCTGTGTCCAGGTACTCCCACGGCACCTCAAACGGCGAGTTGCTGCTGGTGGGGGGCAGGCCGGGCAGCTCCGCCGCGCCGGGCGGGATCTTGGTGGGCTGCTGCGGAACCGCCTGGCGCGCCGGTTGCGCCGCCACCGCCGCCCCCTGCACGGGTTGCGCCGGCACCGGCTGCCCCTGCGGCGTCAGATACGCCGGAAGCGCATGCGGCAGCTGCTGCGCCGCGCCCGCCTGCTGCTGGGCCGGAGCCGCCGCGGTCGGCTGCGGCGCCTGTGGCCGTTGCTGCTGGGCCTGCTGGGCCTGCGGCTGAGCCTGCTGCTGGGCCGCTGCGGACGTGTACATGTGGTGGGGCGACTGGAAGGCCATGGTATGCAGCTGAAGTGCCTCTTGCGTCAGGCGTGTGCCGCTCTGACCCTGCTGCGCCTGCGCCTGTTGCTGCTGCTGCTGCGCCGCATGTGCCGCCTGCTGCTGCACCGCCGCTGCCGCCTGCAGCTCCAGCTGCTGCTTCGCCGCCGCCTGCGCCTGCTGGCCGACAAGCTGCGAGCGGCCGGCCGCAGCCGCCCACGGACTGTTTGCCGCAGCAGCAGCAGCCGCGGCCGCCGCCGTCAGCGCCGCCACCGACGACGCGCCCTGGCTGACGGGTGCCGCCATTGTGCCCGGGATGGTGCCCAGAGGAGACGCGCCCCAGCCTGCCGTGGTGGCGGCGGCGGCGGCAGCGCGGTTGGCAGCGGTCTGGTCAAATGGGTCCGTGGGCAGCGGCTGGCCGCTGGCGGCGGCACCACCGCCGGCAGCGCTGGCCAAAAGCCACGCCTCGAGGTTCGCGAGCGAGCCGGCGGGCACGCCAGCAGAGTTGGCGGCACCGGCGTTGGCTGCCGTCGGCGCCCCGCCGGGGCGTGCAGCCACGGCGGCGCCCGCCTTTCCGGCCTGCTGTTGTTGCTGCTGTTGCAGCTGCGCCTGCTGTTGCTGCTGCTGTTGCTGCTGCAGCTGCTGCTGCTGCTGCGGGTGAGACTGGTGCTGTTGTTGCTGGCCCTGCTGCCCCAGCGCCTTGCCGGCATGGGCGGCGGAAAGTCCCGCCGCGTTCCCGCTGGCCTGCCCACCCGCCCGCTGCTGTGGCTGGGCGGTGCCCGCACCAGCGCCGCTCAGGCCGGCGCCCAGCACGCCGCCGAGGCCCGCAGAGGCGCCTGTGCCGCCAAGCGCAGAGGCTCCGAGTAGCGGGTTGGAGGCGTCAGTTCCCAGCGGGATGTTGCCCCAGCCAACGCCACCAGTGCCTGCACGGGAAGACAGGCGCGGCAGCGCAGGGCTTCAGCGAGCCGGCATAGGTCGGAGCGGGCTGGGCGCTGCGCCGGCTCCCGTGTGGTAAAGCGACCGGATGCAAGTCGACACCGCGACGACAATGCGACAGCGCGCGATGACAGCCCCATTGGAACAGTGTGCCCTAGCCGCGGGCGCATGCCGGACGTGCGACGTTCGGCCCTGTTTCCGCCCTCGCTGAGAGGCCACAAGAGGGCGCATCACGTTCCATGCACACCTACGGGAAGTTGGTTGCGCTACCAGCCGCAACGGCCGCAGGGCGATACTGGGTGCGCGCGCCAACTGACCTGAAGTGCCGAAGCCCGCGCTCCATCCTGTTCCTGAAAATGGGAGACCTCCAGCCCAGCCCCCAGCTCCGGAGGGACCACGTCCCGTGCCACTCATTTCTGTTGTGCCGCACTCCTGCAGGCAGTGCAGGTGCGGAACAAGAGAGTGCGATCATGCCGCGCGACACACCCAGTCGCGAATATCTTCTATGACAGTGATTATGCTCATCATGCCATTTATACATGACCATGTCGACACTGGAATCGCGCGCAGGCGCCTCGCAGGCGCTCCAAGCGGCCAGAATGCTGGTCCCACGACCTCGGTTTAGTGCACCCCACCGCGCTGGTGGTGCCGGAATCAAGCAGCTACATGGAGCACTGGGAGGGTCCTCACCTAGTACAGATCCCTCAAAATTACGGACTCGCCCGGGACTTTCTCCGCCCGGGGGACCGAAGACGTCTTCTAAGAGGGTACACTCGGGCTCCTAAATGACCAGCAAATAACACTCAGAGTTAGAAGGGATTGAGCTCCCAGCTAACAAAGGCTTCAGGGCCCCATCGCATGCACCGACTCCATCGTCAGCTAGGCAATTCTGGGCGTTTGTTTTGTTGACTCAAAGTATTTCGTAATAAACCTTGTACGTCGTAGCCTGGGTCTCGCTTTGCAACCAGCACATAAGCCGACCCGAGCCACGGACCCTCCTTGGCTCGCAACTGCAGGCACATTACCTCAACCTAAGTTAAATTCATAGACTTGGCTAGGAAGCGACCCAGAGAGCGGAGCTTCACTGACCGAATCAGCGCGAGCGACGCGCAGGGAGGCGTCACTTGCGTCACGGAGCAGCTATGGTGGGTGCCAGAGCTTCTCAAGAGCGCTTTGAGGCTTGCGCTGCTGCGCTACAACGTGCGCCACGTTGGATCCATCCTTCTCGGCCTTCACGAACCTCCACATCCCGTGTGGGGCGCCCTGGTGGACCTCCACCTGTCGCAGGCGACCCCCCTCGTGGCGGGTCTGAGTGTGGCGGCAGCAGCATTTGTTGGCAAGCAGGTGGTGCAGACATATATCAAGTTCAAGGCGTCCCCAGGGCTCTTCAGCTCCGTGGGGCGACAATACTATAAGGTGCGCGCGCGCCGTGCCGCCGGCCTCCATGGTGCGGCGCGGCCACACCCTGGCATCCTGCGGGGGCCTGCGGATGGCGTGACTGGGTTGGATCGATTGTTCAAATTGGGCGCACAGTTGCAGCGCTACCCAAATTGCAAGGTTGTACGCGGCTGACGCCCGGGTCAGAGTGATAGTTGGCGGCGCCAGGCGTGCGAGCGGCAGCCTCAAACAAGGAGGAAGCCGCATTTACAGCGCGTTGCGTTGCCACAGCGCACGTCCGCTGTGAGCCAACAGGCACCGCGACCTTGCCCTCACAGTTCTGCATCCCGCCACGGGCCGGCCACTGCCCACAGCTCTCCTGTTGCGGGGGATCAGCTGTGCTGACTTGATGATCATGCTGCAGGGCGGCTTCCTGCCTGAGATGACGCGGCGAGAGGCGGCTCTGATCCTAGGCATCCGGGAGTCGGCAGGCGAGGAGCGCGTCAAGGTGTGTGTGGGGCGGAGAAGGGAGCGGGAGCGTGTGTGCGCCAGATTTTGGATGAGTACGCCAGTGGGGCTGTTTTTCATGTGCCGGCGCGGTGGGACGGTGTCTCGAGAGAGTACAGCGGTGAAGTAGGCGCGGGGTGCACCGGCTTTGTCAGGGCGAGGCAGACCTCTGTGCTGCAGAATTAGGAGGGCACGCGGCTAGCTTTACGCGCGCGGGCCGCCAACATGTATGCCGCCGGTGCGTCTGCTAGGCGAGCACCTCCCACTGCGTGACACAGGACATGCAATCAGGCGATTGTGGCCTCGTTGTGTGGACAACCAAGCTAACGCATCGCATTCCGCAACATCCTTTGCAAACTCAGGACGCGCACCGGCGAATCATGGTAGCGAACCACCCCGACTCCGGTGAGGGAAACCGCGACGGCTGAGCAGGGGTATCCGTGGGAGGTTGCGTCAGCGGGGAAAGAGCCGAGGTTTTTTGCGTGCGCCGACGTATCGTGGTCGTCCAGTACCTGCTTGGTCCTGCTGCATGCGGCGCAGAGTGGTGCACGTGCGGGGCGATTGTTGTGTTGACCCGCACATTGCCCTCCCGACACGCTCGCCAACTCACAGGCGGCAGCAGCTACATCGCGGCCAAGGTCAACGAGGCAAAGGACTTGTTGTTGGGGAAGAAGAAGGTTGGCAAGTCACCGTTCTGAGCAGTAGGGGCGTACCTCGTGCGTGTGCTGTGTCTGCGCGTACTAGAGGATTGTGCAGTGTCTGTGTGTACTAGACGATTGTGCAGTGTTGGGTCTGGTTGCATGGGTTGGCAGGGACGGGCGTGCCCGTGGGGACACTTGGTCTCAGAGGGCGTGTTGGCGGACGGGGCTCGTCGGTTAATGAGTCGTTATCAAGACCATTTCTTTAGCGCTTGACTTCGCGCTAGGCTGATTTTATTCGGCGCTTCAGCGCCCTGAGTTGTTTGAGACCATCGCAGGCGCCTTTTTGGGGGAAGTCCAGCTAGGATGCCGGCGCATGGCTAAGCATAAAAATCTGTTTTGGGTTCACTGTAAGACCAAAGGACCGCGCGGCACCGACGGGACCTTCTGCATGGGCCTGTTTTCCGGAGGGGCCAAGGGGCCTTCGCGAGGGCGTGTTTGATAGCCATCAAACAAATTCATGCAGCTCTATAGTACTCCTAGCTATCACAGCCATACGTGAACTTGATCTCTCCTCAGCGAACACGTCAAGCAACACAAGCGACCACAACTACACACCGCTATTCTTCCCGCTGATTGCTTTCCAACCACTCGTAGAATTGTAAGACAGTAATAATTGAATTGCCTGGACTAATCGGGCCGGCGGTCGTTCAATCAAATGACGAATTCTCTTCTCCGAGGCCCCAGCGGCTCTCTGGCTTCCTCGATGAATAGCCCTAGCACAAGCGGAAGATATCCAGTCATTATCTCGAGGGCTGGCAACTGTTCCCGTGCCCTTGGGGTTTCGGGACCGGCGGCTCCGCAGTTGGCCTGCAACGTTGCCTGCAGCGGGAGGCGTGCTGCTGGTCGCGCTGCATCGATCGTTGCGCGAAGTATTGCAGATGGGCATGACGCGGAGCGACTAAAGGACTGCGATGTGCTGCGACTCGAGACATTCCTCCAGGCCATCCGGGAGCGGAACCACGGTGCGCAGCGTGCGGAGCAGCCCCGGTCGCGCGCCCTTGCCTCCCGTCTTGTTTACCAACATGGACGTGAAGACACGCGCGTGCCTCAGCTCGGCGGAGCTGGGTCCCTGCGGCACCGTGACGGCTGCGTGCCGGAACGGGTGTCGGGTTACGGTAGTGCAGGCCAGCAGGCACGTGCACCCGCCCAGGCCACACACGACACACGACTCCGCCGTGCAGCATCTCTCCCTAGGCCTCACACCGCGCAGCCGCCCTCACACAACCTAATATTACCTAGGACGTGCCAGCCTCCTCCCTTGCTTCTCTCGGCCCCATTGCCCTGCCCGCACCGGCCTTGATTGACCTGGCCCCGCCTCCTGGCTCTGCGCTAGCACAGCCCCCGCAACACCCACAAGTGCAGTCCACCTCCCCAAACCCCGAAACGCTCCCCGCCCCGCATGCTGCTCCGCTCCACAGGCCCCACCCCTGCTGCCCCCGGCGAGGTATTTCTGGTGGGCACCGGCCCCGGCGACCCGGGCCTGCTGACGCTGCGGGCGGCGCAGCTCATGGCCACCGCCGACGTGGTGCTGTATGACAGGTGGGTGGGCGGCAGGTCATCATGGCTGGACTCTGGGGGGTTGCGTGCGGGCAAGTTATTGGAATGAGGCGGGTGGGTTTTAGTGCGGATGGACTGCTGGGCGAGCGGGTGGGATGGCTGACGGGGTGGGACAAGGGTGGCGCTTAAGCTTGGCTGTGCTTGGCTGTGCTTGGTTTCGGCAGCAGCGGGCGCGATGGTGACTGCGAGGTTCGGAAGGCAGCTTGGCGGCGCAGGGGATGGTGCTCAAACAGTAGCCCGTGCTCGCACGCGCCGTCTTTAGGCCAGTATGGTAAGCCGCTTCCACTACACCTGACTCCACTCGCACGCCCACGTCACGCGTGTCGTACAGGCTTGTGTCGGACGAGATCCTGCAGCTGGTCGGCCCCAGCGCGCGCATGGTGTACGTGGGCAAGACCGCCGGCTACCACACGCGGCGGCAGGAGGAGATCCACGAGCTGCTGCTGGCCTTTGCGGAGGCGGGTGAGAGGCCGGCTTGAGGCTGGGGCTGGGGCTGGGGCTGGGGTGGATGGAGGGAAGGGAAGCAGGGTGGGGAGGGTGGGGTTGTGGTTACCAGCCCAAACTAAACCAAACCCAATGCATAAGAGCGAGGAGGTGAGCGTGGGGAGATGGAGCCAGAGCACGAACCCACTTGTGCGCTCCGTACCAAGCGCTTGACCTTTTCACAACCTCGGCCTCCACCGTCCCGTTTGTAACATCGCTACGTGTCCCACCTGCCAATCCTGTGCCCCGCTCAGGCGCGCTGGTGGTGCGGCTCAAGGGCGGCGACCCGTACGTGTTCGGGCGCGGCGGCGAGGAGGTGGGCTACCTGTCGGCTCACGGCATCCGGGTGCACTGCGTGCCCGGCATCACGGCGGCAGCGGGTGAGTGAGCCGGGCGGGCAGCCAGTCAGTCAGCTGGTCGCGCGTGGGTGTGGGGTGGGGTGGGGTGGGGTGGAGGTGGTGGTGTAGATACCAGACCAACCCGGGGGGGGGGGAGAGGTGCAGGATGGGGGCTGGAGATGGAAAGGGACAACATCCCAGAGTGGGTGGGGGTGATGAATGACGGGTTTGAAAGCAGAGCGTGGCACTGCGGCCATTATGGTAGCGAGTGTGTGCAAGAGTGTGGCTGACCAGGGCACTCCCGGCAGCGTCCCACGTCATTGAACCCGCCGCCATGCTCGACCCCCGCCTGAATCCCCCCGCCTCCGTCCGCCGTCGCTTCCTTGCCAGGCATCTGCGCGGAGCTGGGCATCCCGCTCACGCACCGTGGCGTGGCCACCTCGGCGCGCTTCCTGACCGGCCACAGCCGCGAGGGCGGCGAGGAGGCGCTGGACGAGGCGGTGGCGCTGGCCGCCGACCCGCACACCACGCTCATCGTGTACATGGGCCTCTCCAACCTGGCCAAGCTGTCGCAGCAGCTGCTGGGCGCGGGGCTGGACCCCGCCACGCCCGCGGTGGCGGTGGAGCGCGGCACAACGCCCGGGCGGCGCGTGGTGTACGGCAGCGTGGAGGGGCTGCACGGGCTGGCGGGCGCGGCGGGGCTGCGCACGCCCACGCTCATCATGATCGGGCAGGTGGTGGCGCTGAGCCCGGGGTGGCAGGGCTGGGAGGCGGCGGGCCGGCCGCTGGAGTGGAACGAGGCGTCCAGCTACCCGCCGCTGCGGCTGAGCCTTCAGGTGGACATGAGCAGCGGGGCGGCGGGGGCGAAGAAGGCGGTGGCGGTGGGAGTGGAGGCGGAGGGGGCAGAGGCTGGGACGGGGCGGAAGCGGTCGCGCCGCGGGTTGAAGAGTGCCGAGGAGCAGGCGGGGTTGGTGGGCGCGGCGTGAGGCTCGGGGTTGGTGGGCGCGTGTGGGGAAGTGCTTGTGCGCTGGTATGGCATGCATCGAACTATGCTTGGCGCCGTGGCGGCGTGTAACTGTGTAAGGCTGTGTACCATATTTCTTGTGTTTGATTATCTATTACCGTAGTCTTTGTTTGCGGGTTCAACAGAATGAACAAGTGACGCTCAAAGTGCAAATCATGCAATGCTCATGCCCGCAACACAGCTTGCAAGCATGGGTGATAGGGATGAATTTGTTATGGGTTTAGAGAGGTTAGGTGCTAACGGTGTGATTGTGCTGGTACACGCGCGCAACTACGATTTGCCGTACCCATGCTGGCAGGGAAGTCCTGTGAAGTACTGAACCTTTGTGACAGGGTTGTAAACCCAAGCTACGACAATTGTGTTATGCTGTGATGCTGCAGTCTTCACGCATCTGTGTCCAAATGTCCTTAACCTGTGTCCATCACCTTCGGATTTATGCCTTTCCCCAGGGTGGAAAGCCTGCTCTGGGCTGCTATCTTGATGTCCACTGAAAAGCCTGGACACAGATTGGTTGGCTCCCAAAAGTCCGTTGGACATTGGAATTGGGACTTGGAGGTGGGCAAATGTCAAAAAATGGAGTGTTCCCCTGTGCCAGGGAAAAGGGGCTGAGCGCCTCCACTGTCTGAGCCCGAACTACCACACCGCCCGGACATAGCCGGGGTCGGTTTGAACAGGCACCAAGCCAAACCTAGGTGCCCAACAGTCGCGGCACCACAGCAGGAGCCAGCCAACACGCAGTACAGGAGTCAACAGTAGCCGCACTACTCATGAAGTAGGCATGGGGCAAGAAGGCGAGGTCCCGGTAGTGTCCGAAACAGTAGCCGCACTACTTGTCGTACCACTGCTGCCTACAACACCACAGGCCTTGCTCGCCCCACTGCGGACCGCTACCTAGACACCAGTCAGCTCCTCAGCCCGCCACGAACCAGCCAGGCCCCTAGAAGCAAAGGAGGGCTTCCCCTCGCTCTCTACCCAACCAAAACTCTGTCAGTGCTACCCCACCAAGACAACCCGCTTGTTTCAGCGACTGCGAGCTGCTTCAAAAGCGTCTTAAGCACACAGGTCCAGCTCAGCGGCGGCACGCCTTGTCTCTTGCTCCGCCACGTTAGGCTTCGGGCTGTTGCACCCTGATATACCCATTCTGCACCGCTATCAGGGGGTGCCCTACACCCACTTCCCGCCATCCCTTCCGTGGTAGCCCTAGGCCTGCAAATTCGTGCAGCCGCCAGGCATGTAGTTTTCATAAGGGCATGTTTTTGAGCTGCACGACATAACCCATGCTGGAATGGTGACTAACTTCATTACATACGCAATCACATACGCATAGTCTGATGGTCAAGGACGACGTCTGGACGAGTTGAGCTTTGGTTACCACTTGAGTCGGACAGAAAATCACGTCTTGTAGCCCACCTCTGCCAGCCGTGCCTAGCTTGGCCACTCTACATTTGTGCAAGGCTTGGACTTGCCTCATAACATAGTTCGTTTTACCCATTTCATCCGCGCCTAACAAGACCACGCGGCACAGCCACCACAACCCGCCCGCCTCAACGCAGAGCTCGTCGTCACAGCCCGCCACCGCCCGTCATGACAGCCAGAGCTCGTATTTTAGAAGGGGAGCCGGGGGTGGGAGCGTAAAATGACCCCCAGATTGGGCCTAAAAACGTCTACGCTCGAAATCAATACCAAGCGCCGCGATCGCAGCAATCAGCTAGCTCCTCACCTTGCTCACCTACCTCAACCATACACGCGGATCCTCAGCGCCACCGGCTCCCGGCAGATGGGACACGCCGCCAGCTTCTCCCCGCACCCCACGCACGTCTGGTGGCCGCACCCGAACACCAGCCCCTTGCGCGCCTCCCAGCACACCGGGCACTGGTGGTCGCGCTCCGCGGCGGCGGCCAACGCTGCGGCGCGCACCCGGCTCAGCGCCGCCTCCATGCGACCCGCCAGGTCGGACAGCGCCTCGGGGCCCAGGCCCTGGAGTGCCTGTTGTGTATACGGTATACATGTTTGAAGAGGTGGTTCCTGGGACGGTGGGTGGCTGGCAGTGTATCTGAGACAGCTGTGTGGCGTAGGGTCTGGATGTGTTTTGGGGAAAGCTAAGGGTGCAGCGAGGCAGCGGCACTGCGGTACGGCGGTACCCGACTCGCCTGTGCGTCGCCCTGCCACTGCGCCAGCTCCCGCCGCACTGCCGCCGTGGTCTGCGGGCGAGGCGCGTGTGATCGAGGCAGGGCAGAATTGGTAAGCGGGTTGAATGCCGTCAGCGGTGTGCTGCAGCCACGCGCAGGCCGTCAACCACGCGGCTTCGCCACCAGCATGCCCCTGACGTCGCAGCCTTCTCGCCAAGGCGCAGCGGCCCTCCCTTCCACGTGTCCCCTCCTTGCCCACGGATTCCTGCGCCCACCTGCTCCGCCACCCTCCGGCTGTCCGCCATCTGGTCCAGCAGCCGCCCCACCTCCCGCTGCAGCTCGGACTGGGAGGCCTGGCAGCGGCACAGCTGGCCCTGAGGGCGTATGGCAGAAGCAGGGGCAAAAGTGTTGGATATGACTGGGACAGTGCGTACGGGAGAAGCTCGGAAAGCAGTGTCGCGTAGGCGTGCACGCCCACAGACTTGCAAACACTCACTTGCAAAACCCGCAGCTGCTCAGCCTGATCCGCCCGCGCTGCTACGCACGCGGGCCCGCATGCGCCGCCGACGCCGCCCCCACCGACGCTGCTCAGACCAAGCACTCTGCCGCTGCTGATGGCAATCGAGCTCCTGTCTAGGATGCGCGAGATGCGCGCCTCCCGGTCCGCCGCCGAAGCGCGATCACCGCCGGCCGCTGACCCCGCATCCCCAAGATCCGCGCCTGTAGCAGCTGCACGGCTACTGCTACTGACTGCACTGGCACTGCTACTGCCGCCACCAGGTCCCAGGCCCGCAGCCGTGGACTCCCACAATGCGGCCATGGACCGCCGAGCTGCGGAGCCCAGCGGCGGCCGGGCGCCTGCTGCGCCACCGTCGGGGCCCGACGCTGCGGCTGCGCGCATAGCAGCAGCAGCAGCAGCAGACGGCAATGCTATAGAACGCCGCGCTGCGGCGCTACTGTCGATGGCTGGAAGCGTGGCGGAAAGCCCGGTGCCGGCGCCAGCAGCGGTGGCGGAGGTCGCCACGGGTGCAGATGATTGCCGCAGCCGGCCGCTGAGCGCGTCACGCGCCCCACGCAAGCTGCTGCTGCTGCTGCTGCTGCTGTCGGCTCGGAAGGCGCCTATGCTGCTGGACAGGAGGAGCCGGGAGGAGGTGCTGGTGCGCAGCGCGTCGTCCCAGCCCTCGCCAACCGCCTCTTCCTCGCCGTCGCTGCCGGTTGCAGCAAACCCGGCTCGACCAGAGCGCCCGTGCCACGTCTGCAGCCGCCGGTCGTCGTGGCCATACACGTCAATGCTACCGCCGCCCTGAACGCTCCCGCCGCCGCCGCCGCCGCCACCCGCACGGCCCTCGCGCTCGCGCAGGCGCTGCACGTCCTCCAGCACTGACTCCAGGTCCGATACCTCGGGCAGGCCCGGCAGCCCGCGGCCCGGATCCAGGTTCCGGTTAGCCTCCGAATCCGGATCCAGCGCGTCCAGATCCAGGTGCGTGTCTTCGTCACCCAGGCCCTCCGCCAGGTCCGCCAGCCGCCCCGCGTAGCGGGGCTGCCGCCGCGCTGCTGCGGCGCCTCCCGGCGAGCCCGACAATGCTGCTGTGGGCCCGCCAGGCGAGGCGGACGGCAGGGGCGACGGAGCGCTGCTGGCGCCCGTGAGGCCGGCCGCTGGCCGCCCGGGCAGTGGTGGCCGAGGCCCGGTGCGCGCGCTGGCCGAGGCCGCCCTCAGAGGCGCCGCAGTGGCTGCCACGGCCGTGCCTCTCCCACCCACAGGATCTTCCGCTGAGACCACAACCTCCTCAGCCGCTTGCGCCGTGAATGCCAGGGCGCTGCTCGCAGTGGCGCTCACAGCAGCGCTGTCGGCGGCCCGCAGCAGGCCCGCCCAGAGCTGCTGCAGCAGTAGCAGCAATAGCTTGCGGCCGGCGGCCACGATGCTATGCTGGCAGGCGTGATGCAGCCGCATGCGCCGCTGCTGCACCTGTTTGCGGGGGATTGCACCCGCGTTTACGAACAAGGATGTCCAAAGTATGTCGCCGCAATTGCGTGGCATCAATACAGTTAACCTGAAAACTTGTCCGAATGCACCTGCGCGTCCATCCTCGCACGCACGCGCACGCACCTGCATCAGCTGCGACACCAGCTGCTCCACACGCTCCCGCAGCGACGGCGGCAGCGCCGCCACTGCGCCCGCATCCACCAGCACCGACGCGTCCTCCAGACCCGCAGCCGCCGCGGCAGCAGCCGACACACTCAGCGGCGCACCCGCTGCCACTGGCGCTTCCACCGGCGCCGTTGCGGCCATCGACTCAGCGCCGTGCACTGGGCTGGCCATGCTGGCTCCGGCGGGCGCGATGGCGGGCGCGGCGGGGGGCAAGCCCCGGGGCTCCGGCGCGGGGCTGCGGGTGTGGCCGTGGCCTTGGCCGGGTTGGTCCACGGCGAGGCCGCATGCGGCCAGGCCCTGATGGAGGACACGCATGCGAGACACACACACACACATCCGCGGGAGGAAGGGTCGGAATTGCAGCAGGTCGTGTAAGGGCAATGCAAGGTTTGATCGCAGCCGCACAAACACACACGCGCGCCGTGCAGCAGCGGCACACCTCCAGCCTGCGCACGCCACCTTCGCATGGATGGATGGCTTACCTCTCCGCCCACCCCCACCCCCCAGCCGAAGGCGCCTTTCCCAGCCCCCAGCACCCGCCGGCAGGCCCTCACCTCGACGCTCTCTCCCACCGGCCGCGAGCGGGCGCCCCTGGCACTCCAGCCCCCAGCAGGCGCAGGCGATCGGCCGCCAGCCTCCGCCCCAACATCCTCCGCCTCTGCTCCTGGCCCGGACGGCGTTACGGCCGCGGAGCCGGGCAGTGAGCGAGGCGCTGCTGCTGGCGGCTGCGCGGGCGGTGTCCACGGTGCGCGCTCCTGCGCCGGCGTGCCGCGACCCGGCGTCTGCTGCGCCTGGCCTTCCCCCCCGCCGGCGTCACCTGTAGGCGCGCTGCTAAGAACTGTGGCCGCCGCAGCTGCAGCCTCCTGCAGGCTCAGCTGAATGGCTACCGCCAGCTCCAGGTCCGTCTCCTCCTCTTCTGTTGGAGCCATTGCCGCAGCTGCCGCCGTGCTAGCGGCCTCCCGCCCCCGCCCTTGCCCTGGCTGCGACTGCCGCCGTAACCCCTGGCCTCCAATCGCAGTCGCGCTGCCAGCCGCAGGGGGTGCTGCTGCCGCGGCCGCGGCCGGAGTGCGCAGCACACCCCATGCCGCCAGTCGCTCCAGCGTGTGCGCCCGCTGCAGCTCCAGGCGGGACAGGGTGGAGGCAAGCTCGGCGGGACCTGGGTAGCCCACGTGGCGCCGGCAGTCCCCCACATCCTCGGCCAGCGCCTGTTCGTGGTGTGAGCCGAGCGGAGTGTTGGAAACTAGGGCAGAAGTTTGCCCGTCTAAGGAGGAGGTAAACAAGGGCACAATCGCAACGCACATTGTGGTCGTTGCGAGCCCAGACTCGCAAAACGGCTGACCAGCATTCGACCCGCCCGCTTCAGAGCAGCCTATACCCCACAGCTCCGACCGCACCTCCATAATCCCCAGGGACTCTGTGAGGAAGCGGCGCAACAGCCGGCTCTTGCCCAGCAGCGCGTCGTTCAGTGCCAGGCGACGCGGCCCACCACCGCCGCCGCCAAGGCCACCGCCGTTGGCGGAGCCGGGGCCCACGCGGCCGCTGAAGGCACCCACGTCCTGGTCGGGGGCTGCAGCGACGTCGCCTGCGGCGGCCGAAGCAGCGGCGGCGGCGGCGCCGGAGCCAGCCGCGTCCCGCCACGCAAACTGCAACAGGCTCACCTGCAGCAGCAGGTGGGCACACCAAATCTCAATGCGTCTGTGGAGAACAAACGCAAAGGACGACAGCGGCCGGCAACCAGACAGGCGCAGCGCACAAATCTTGCCGCCCCGCTGTGCCCAGACATAAGGTATGTGACCGAGATGGCGGCGCTCTCACCAGGTCTGTGCCGCCGCCGCTGTTGTCGAGCAGCGCCAGAAGCTGTGCAGGCGCCAGCAGCCCGCCCGACGTCGCGCTGCCTCCGGACCGGGCTGGGAACAACAGCTCCGCGGACGACTCCGCATCCAGTGCTCCCGGGCCCAGCCCATAGCTAACTGCGCCATTGCTACTATCATGCCCACTGCTGCTGGAGCTGGAGGAGAGGGGAGCGCTGAGCGCGGCTGCCAGCTCCGGGCAGAAGGCCGCAATCACGGTGGGTACGAAGCCGCACCGCTGGCAGCCTGACAGTGCCCGCACCGCGGCCAGCAACTGCGGCCACGGCAGGGAGGCCGCGGCCCTGCGCTGCTCAACTGTCGGCCGCTCTAGCAGGTACTTGATAGCGGCCTCTGAGCGCGCATCTAGGTCCCGGGCCTGCGCTGGTTGTCCGCCCCCGAGCACCTCCATTATGCCCCCACGGCGCGTCAACGCGCTTTCAGCAGGCCTTGTCGATGGAGGTCACCGGGTTGGTCTGGGTCTCAGAGGTCGTTAGGATACCGTGTAGCGGCGCCGTTTGCTGAAAACACGGTAGAGCAAGGCACGAGGTGAGCATCTGTGTTGCGATTATGGCACGATGAACGTGGCTCTGGTCAACAGTCGCACCGTTTCGGTCTCTGTTGTCCTCTTTTCCTCTTCAATATCTGGTGTTTGAGTTGCAGTGTGGTGCGCGAGCCGCTCTCTCTCTGTCTCTGTCGATGTAGAAGCTGTCGTTGCCGCGGGAGCTGTTTGCACGGCCGCTGCTGCCTGCGCGGTCGATGCTGTCTGCGTTCCAGCAGCTTGAGAAGCACTTTGAATGTTAGCCTGAGTGGAAGTGGACACGGCAGCGGTAAACGTTTGCGTCCCAACGTTGTTGTCTTCGTCCGTGTTCTCGGGCGGAGGCCGGAAGTTCACCATCTTGAACAACACATAAAATATATTTAAGCTCGCAAGTAAAAGCGTGACAGCTGCAAGCAGAAGATGACGGTGGCCAATGTGGCGGTCAACCGGTGGCCAATGTGCGCGTCCACCCCTGTCCACCGGCCCGACAGCGCCCCTCCATGTATATGCTTCTCCCCCGCACGGAGTGCCCATCGTCCAGTACATTCAGGTCATAAGACCATACTCGCGAGCAGCTACATATACGAGTGTAGCCTTAATTTACGTTTGAGTGCCACCAGTTCGAAGCGCCCCTACTGCGGCCCTACTGCGCACCCCTGATGTGCTGTTCTTCCCTCCACAACTGTGCACACGCCCTAACCCTATTCCCCCATCACCAACGCTTATTATACTTGAGGGCTGAGCCCCACAACTCATCTGCGGATCGGCCGGTGTGCGATGGGGCCGGATGGGGCTTCCCTTCCGCCCGAGCCATTGCACGCGCTGGCGAGCACACATCCTTAATAGTCGTCTGCAGCCATGACTTTCCGCTCCAGATCCTCTACCTCCAAGCGCGCCAACGCGACCGCACCCTCACGCCCTGCCGCCTCGGCCTCAGCAGCCGCCTCCAGCCGCCTCGCCACCAGCCATTTCCACTGCGCGCGAGTGCACAGCCATCCCCAGCCCCAGCGCCCGCGTCCAGCAAATGCGGCCCGGGCCACACACGCCAGTGCCAACTTCCAGTCCCGGTCTTCAGCGTCCGTAGTCAGCCCGCCCCGCTGCCGCAGGCGCAGCCAGCAGCGAATGGTGCAAAACGTCTTCGGGCTTTCGCCACGCCAGCTGGTCAGCTGGTCGAAGGTCGGCGCTGCAGCGGTGAGCAGCTCCCGGAGGCGATGGGCGACAGCCAGGTTGCCGGCTTGTGCTGCCGCCCCCAGCGCGCTTTCAGCATACGTCAGTCCCTGGCGTATGTGCGAATTGGGTGAAGGGAAAGCGGCAGGTGCAAGCCCACAGCACCGGAAAGTGTCAGTACACCGAAAGCATCAGCGCAAGGACAGCAGGCGCATCCGTGGCGCGGACGCCTAGGGGCACATCCACAGCCACAGATGCAGCCACGCCGCAGCGCACAAGCACTCCTAGCTTGTAATCCGCTGGACCGGCACAACCCGGCCCTCCCCACTCCACCCCCCACCCCAACCCCCGTCGGCCCCAGGTGAACTTACCGGCCCGCGGCCTGCCGCCTTGTCCCCCTTCAGCTGCATCACCGCCCACTCCAGCGCCTCCACGCTGCACTGCTTGGTGATCAGGTCCAGGTTCAGGTACGCACCGTGCCGCTCGTACAGGTACCGCAGGTGCCCAAGCTCACCGGACACGTTTTCGGTCAAGCACCAGAAGTGCTGCCAGTACTCGGAGAGGCGAGGCTGCAGCGGCTGCTCCAGGAGCCAAGCCATGGCCTCCACGCGGCCCGCCTGGCGCGCGGTGTCCACGTGCTCCCGGGAGAAGCGGCAGCCGCGCTCGCGTAAGGCCTCAAGCACCCGCACGTGGCCTCCCAGCGCCGCTGAGGTTGCCAGCGCCTCGCCGTCCTCCATGCCCACCTCCTCGCCCTGGCCCTCGCCCTGCTGCGCCTCCAGCAGCCAGCCCAGCGCGACCACGTCGCCCACCGCGGCCGCGCGCCTCGCGAGCACCGGCAGCGGCGGCAGCGGCACGCGGCGAGCGCGCAGGGCCTGCAGCCGCTGCAGCCAGCCTGGCAGCACGCCGGCTGCGTCCTCAAGGCTGCTCCCAGCCCCCGGGACAAGGGCAGCCTCGTGGCGCCCAGACAGCGGGCCGTGCTGCGTCTGCTGCAGGGCCCAGTCCAGCTTCGCCTCCCAGTCGGGCGTGGGGCTGCTCGCAGCAGCAAACGCCATGTCATGGTTGAGCCTGGGGGAGAGCTCGGGGGCGCCGGAGCACACGTGGGAGCACACGTGCTGCAGGACCTCCAACGGGCAGCCTTGCGCCGCAGCCAGCATCACGCTGTGACCGTCGCCGGTGGGGATGGGCTTCAGGCGCGGTAGCAGCTGATACAGCAACCCCACGTGCCCGCCCGCCGCGGCCGCGGTCGCCAGCCGCTGCACAGCCTCTGGGCGCGCTAGCACCTGAAGCCCCGGCTCGGCTGCGGCTGCAGCGGCTGCGGCGGCCCCCTCCTGCGGCTGCTCCAACTCTTGCTGCTCCTGCAGCCAGGTAATGATGTGCCTATGGCCGCCGCGGCACGCGGCAACCGCCGTTGCAAGGTCCTGTGGCACCTGATCCTCCGGCTGCTGCACCGTCAGGGGTGGAGGCAGCAGCTGGGCGCGCCGAGCCTGCCGCAGCCACTGCACCACTGCAAGGTGGCCCGCCTGAGCGGCGACCTCCTCCAGGAGCGTTGTTCCGTCGCAGCCCTCCCGGATCAGCAGCGTCTCCACCGCCGCCACGCTTCCCCCGAGCACCGCTGCCTCGGCCACGTCATGCGTTAGGCTGCAGCCGCAGTGCGCCAGTGCGGCCTCCAGGCTCGCGGCACAGCCCGAGTTGGCGGCGAGGCTCAGGAGCCGGCGCCGCTGCTGCAGGCTGAGTGGGCGCCAGGGCGTCGGCCGGCCCCAGTGTGCTACAAACAGCTGAGATGGCCATGCCTGGGTGGCCACGTGCACCACAGCTTTGTGGGCGCCAGCCCTCGGGCGCGAAGCTGGATGGCGCGAAAGTTGGATGATTCGGTACTCCTTCAAGCAGCGCGCAGCCTCCTGGTTTACTGGCTTAAGGTTCATAATAACCTCATTAGGGTGCATGAAACTGGCTATCTTCTGAATAAGGTGTTCGCCCAAACGCGACCAGCCATCGCAGAGACAGCTCGGCGCGTGCAGCAGCTCCATCATTGCTGCAATAGACAGCGAGTGATTTGTATCAACAAGAACCAATGGTCATCGTCACTACGCTGGGGCTTTGGGATGCCATTCAATGCCCACACTTCACCATTCAGCTTGGTCCAGTCCCAGCCCACGGTCCCAGCCCCGCGCAGCCCCCCATCCCCTGGACCCCGCGTGGAGCCCCATCGACCCAGCTACTTCCCTACCCACACACAAGCAGAGCGCTGCTATCTGTGCAGGTGCACGTCGTATCTCAAGGAATGGCTTTGCGATGCGGCTCCGCGCCTCCGCGTTAAGCACTCTTACAAGCTCATCAACATAGCTGGATTGTATAAAATGTGTTCGCCTTTCGCACCAGCCCAGGCAGCCCTTGGCTCTCGGTCTCGGGATTTACCCCACCCCACCCCACACACACACTGACACACACACACTTGACGTTACGATGCCAGGAGCCCTCTCAACCACCCGATCCCAGGCGCTGCGATGCGGTTACAGGCACCGTAATATGTTACATTTCGCAGTCAGCTACTATGTCACCTCTGGACGCTGGTCATCAGCAACAGTCAGCCCACCACCACAATAAACTGGTCTCTTAGGTTAACCGGCTTCTGCCGCGAGTCTATCCTACCTATCAATCTACCTCTTGACGGGTGTAAACCGTCCCACAACCTTTCTTACCCCAGTGCGCATGATCTGAAGCACCTTGGCCACGGGTAGGGGAAACGTGGACGCCAGTCATTTGAGCCTATCACGCCTACACATCCCAAAACATTCCCAACTGTCCGCCCCGCGTATCCCAAAATCAGCGCGCCCAAGCCGGGCGCTTTATCTTGTCGCGGGCACCACGCACACGCAAACACCCATAAATCAGGCGCCGCACCGAGGGCGCGCGCTGCGCTGTGTAGCGCGTCGCGGCCCCGGGCATGCCAGCCGTTGGCTTCACAGCTGCCTCTCAAAACACGAGAGGCTCTTTATGATGATGGGCGGCGAGCCGCCGTCGCCACAATTTGCACGCATCATGATGCGCACACATTCACACACCACACCCCTGACCCTGCTTCATCGCCGGTCCAATCCCTCAGCAGCAGGAGCTGCTGCAGCCCTGCTGGCTGTAACGGGCTTCCCCTGCAACCTCGCGACCCACATCGCGCGGCTGACAACGGGACGCTGCAGCAGCAGCATCCCCACATGTTCATCGAAACCGCAACCCGCAAAACACCGGGTATCCTCCCCCGCATCAGTGATAAACAGTCCTACGGCCTGCATTCGTCGAGCTACACCTGCTGCTGCCTCTCTCGCTGGGTTCTCTCCCTCGCTGCTACTGCTCTTCTGCTCGGCTCTTCTGACCTCTCTACTATGCTCCTCCCTCTAATGACCGTAAACAGCCAGGAACCCTCTCTAAATCCGCAGATATGCAATTGTAAATCTTCTCTCCGAGCGCGCGGCCCGTTTGGCGCACGCCGGGAATGAACGACGGAGTGTGCCAACCCGCAGATCAACGGCGCGCCTCCCCTCTACCTGCACAGCCTTGCGAAGTGCCATCCTCGCCCCAAATTCGGTGACGAGGACATACGCCAAATCACGACACAGATAGGCGAAGCGGTGCCCAGCAAAAGGACCTGCCACAAGACAGCCACAGTCTCACTGCCCGCCACATGTGCGCAAAAGCATCAGCCACTCTAGCAGAAGGGGCATAATCTCGGGAACAGCAAATGAGCCACTGATGTATGTTAACAACTGCATATCGAAATCAGCAAAACACAAAAAAACCGACAGCACAATCAGATCACCACACATACAAGTGCCGTCGCCACCACAAGTAGCGCTAGCGCCCTGCCTCCACTTTCGCAACCAGCAGCTCGCCCTGCGCCCAGCCAAGCCTTCAGCTCCCACCGTCAATGCACGAGCTCCGAGCCGAAATAATGGTCAGGCGGCAAGGCGCTTCACGCGCTGGCGCCAGCGCCCGCCTCCGGCTGCTGCGGCGCCCCGCCGTCACCGCCGTCCACGCGGCAGCCGGCCTCCGCCGCCGCCGCCGTGGCGCCGCGCAGGCTGAGACGCTGGATGCACTCCTGCTGCAGCGTGACTGCCAGCTGCTGCGGCGGGTGCATGCGCAGCGCGTGCATGCTCATGACCAGGTCCACGATGTTGCCGTCCGGCAGCACGCGCAGGTCCACGTCCTGTCACGTGACAAGGTGGTGGTGGTTGTGGTGGCGTTTGGCGGGGTGCAACGAGTGGACAGGATACGATGTGAGAGTGGCTGGCGACCGCTGGCGGCTCGGAGTTGGCGAGTTGGTGAGCATGCCCAGCGCCTCAGACGATGAGGCATTCAGCCCGCCAGTCTCGCCGCTCTGCAATAGCTCCGGCCCCACAGCCTCGTGTACATGAGATTGTGCGCTCCAAGACATGCAGCCTCCCCCTCGCACTCCCCGGGCACGCCCACCTGCAGGCGCTCCATGAGCTTGGAGCTCCACTGCGGCGGCGGCAGCTGCAGAGTGGCGGCGGCGTGCAGCAGCGCCTGCAGCGGCTCCGCGCTGGCGCCATCCAGCTGCCGCTCAAAGGAAGAGTAGGCGCGCTGCAGCCACGCCTCGGGCGGCACGACCTGTCACAGGGGAGCAACAGGTGATGGGGCAATCCTCGTAGTAACAGCAGCACATACATTATGAGCAACCGACTGTATGTGCACGCTTATTGCGCGCTGGGCCATGGGCGCACCTCCAGGTCCGCCAGCGCCCACAGGATGGTGGCGAGCAGCACGGGCGGCGTGGTGGGCAGCGCCGCGGCGGTGGTGTCCAGCAGCGCAGCCATCTCGCCCTTGCTGGGCTTGTACGCCACCTTGCTCAGCGCCCAGTACACCTGTGTCAGCGGCAAAGCACTGGGTTGCTTATCACTGGGGTAGCTCGCTGCGCTGTTCGGCACAGACTGACCCAGCCGACTTGGCGGTCCCCAAAACCCACTGGCTTGGCCCACACAACACCTCCAGTAGCTGTGGCGGCAAGCCCCATCCACGACGCCACCCATGTCTTCAGCCCCTCCACACCCACCTGCGCGAAGTCCAGCGCCGCCAGGCCTGGCCCCCCCTCGCTCACGAAGCAGGTGCCCTCCAGCGTGCTCTCAACGCTCTCCAGGCTGGGGAAGGGCGACGACGCGCTGGCCACCAGCCCGCTCGCCAGCCCGCCCACGCCTACGAACGTGATGTGGCCGAGCATGCTGCGCACCGTGTCCCCCGGCAGCGGCACGCCCAGCACTGCTGCCGCCCACAGCGTGCTGCAGGCGCAACGCGCCACGTCCACGGGACCATGAATGCGCCGCGCCGCGGCGGGCGGCGGCGCACCGGCCGCGCCGGCGAAGGCGGTGCCGCAAGCGGCGCCCACCGCTTCGCGGAACGCGGGCGCGGGGTGCAGCGAGAAGCCCAGGCTGGCCGCGCTGACCAGGCAGCAGGCGAGCGTCTTGGGGCATGCGCAGTGCGCCAGGTTGGCCGTGAGCGTGGCCTCCATCTTCATCTTCCACGGCGCCGAGGGCTGGTAGTTGACGCGCGTGATGGCGGCCATCACCTTGCGCGACTGCTCCAGGTTCAGGTGCTCCAGGTGCACCTCCATCTCCGCCGCCCAGGCCTGGCGTTGACGAAAAAGTGAGGCGGATGGGGGATGACAGAGCGTGTCGGAAACGGTTGGCAGGTTTGACATAATAAGCGCGGTTCTGTGGTGGCCAGATATACAAGTCAAACTGCAAGGCGGAGTCCATGCACTCTTTCGGCGGCAACATGCCTCCTTATTCCGCAGTTAGTCCGGCTGAAGAGCGAGGCCGCACCCATTTGCGCTGTCTGCCAGTCCACACCTTGAGGAACGACTTAAACATTCCCGAGTGACCCAGGCCCTTCTTGAGCTTGGAGGAGGCCCAGATGATGGAGCACAACGAGGAAATGGACAGCTGCTGTATCCGGTCGATCGTGGCGCAGGCGAGGATGTCCTGCGGTCATGCGAGCCGGTGTGCCGTGGTGTCAGGGCCAACGGGGTAGCGGCGACAGTATCATTGACGGGATACATAGACATAAGACTGTGGCCGCATGTGGCTAAAACGCAAGCCTCTGCAACAGAGCCTTCCGCCACCACCGCAAGTGCCGCACGGGTAACGCTCGCGCCCTGTTCAGCGTGAGGTGAACTCACCACAAACTTCTGCAGCTCCGGCGACGTCCGGACAGTAGGCTCCTTGCTCACTTTAGCCTGCGGCACAGTGGGCGGAGGTCAAGCACTATGGTACCACTTCCGGCCGCCGGCTCGACTGCCGCGGGCCACGCACGGCGGGAGCCCCGCACCGTCAGCACTCCAAGCCAGCACCCGGTTTCTGCAGCCGCCAGCCCATACGCGACAGCGCCGACGTCGCGGCCCTAGCGATATTCGCGCACCGCCCATGCTCAAACAGACCCACCAGGCGGACCCAGGTCGCTGCCAGGTCCTCTGTGCGGAGCATTTCCTTGTGCGCTGACCACAACGACCGCACTTCCGTCCAAGTCTTCGACGCCAGAATATCCTCAATAGCTGATGACGTCGCGAGGGCCTGGGCCAGCATCGCTTCTTGCTGGCCCTGGCTTGGCATGGTGCCGTGCTCGCCGCTGGCTGGCACCGCCAGGGTAGACGATGCACTAACCCGAGATAGGCTGTATCGCACACGCGGACATTTGGCCTGCGGGCATCAAGAAACAAGTACGCCTCGGAACATGTTGATTGCTCGCGCCTGCGCCTATTCCTCAGCTCGCGCGACCTACGTGAAAGAAGCAACGCCCCGCTGCTTTATGCAGCTTTGGATGGGCGTGCCTGAGCGCCATGGAGCCTGAAACTGTTTAAGGCCCCTGACCCGCTCTCGCGCTGCAGCGCAACAGTGCTCAAGAGCCGGTTATTTAGTAGAAACAGTATTGACTGGTAGCGGCACTTTCCGTTTCTGCCGCGAAGTGGATACAGCACCGCAGTGACGCAGGGGGACAGGTTCAGGCTTGACCGAATGGCGGAATGACCCAGTCCCCCATGCCGCGGCTCCTCCGGTGGGCCTGATGCGAATGTTGTGGCTGCCTGGCAGCCGAGCGTAACGCTCGATAGAAACGAGTTTTAGCTGCGCAGGCCTTGGACGACTCAAGGCACCACCGCGCGCAAAGCGACCGCAATCGAGGTCGACTGTTGCAGTAGTGAGCGCGCGAGCTGCCCCGCACGAGTCAACGCTCGCTGCAAGTGCGACCACTTACGCCCATTTTGCTTCAGTAGTTTCCATACAAATGGCGTGCGGGGTCTTCGCACTTGTGGCCCCGTTAATTGCTGGGATGGGGTGTCGAAGGCGCGCTTTTGCAACTTAAATCGCGGTCACCGAAGCATCCAGATCTAAGGACTAGGCGGCGGCCCTGCGTCGGAATGCCGCGGCCACCGCCCAAAGCGCTGGCGCTGTTCCGCGTCGAGTGTCCCACTGGTCCCACAACCCCACCCTCACTCACCCCCTTCGCCCCCTTCGATCCATGCGTGCAGACTTCAGTGTTACAAACAAGCCGGGTGGCCAGCTTTACAACGGATTCAATCAACTGTGCATGACTATGCAATCCTCTTGTCACCAGAGTGCGTGCCACGGTATCAGTGGGCACCCCTTCCAGTGGGGTAACCCGTTTGTTCTTACCACGCAGAACCAGCACTTGGTGCGCTGAACGGTGGTAAAGGCGTAGTAAAAGAATCAATAAATGGCTCACACACGCTACTGATGAATCACTTGGAGTGTGCACGCCTGACGGAGCCAATAGCAATGCGCCCGTGTGGCCAAAACCCGCCGGCAAACACCAGCCTCGTGCCCAGCACCCCTGGTGCCCAGCCTCCGACGACACAGCACTTTTGGTGCTAGCTACCTGTGTCACAAATACACCTGTCACTATCTGTAAAGGCAGTATCGCCCGAAACTTTAATGGAAGTAGAATGGTAAGCACCGGCTCGCACGGCATCACCGACTCGCATGGCAGCACCGTTTGCACATAAATGGCTTGCATGACACAACTATCCTAGCACAACACGAAGCTCTTGACGACATCCCGGCAAAAGGGGCAACGCAGCGGCGCCAGTTTTGCCGAGACCTGCTTGCATAGCTGCTTGGCGCAGCCGGCGCACACTCCATGGGTGCAGTTACTGCTGCGCACCGTGCACACCTCCGCCATGCAGATGCAGCACTGCTCCTCCGACTCGGCATCACCGCTGCCGCCGGGCACCAAGGGCCGCCTCGAGCTTTCCCTGCCATCCATGCTCGCGTTACCGCCGCTGCTGCTAGTGCGGCTGCTGCTGACGTTGCTGCAGCTGCTGCCGCAGGGGCTGGCGCAGGAGCTGCCGCCGGCGCTGCTGCGGCCGCTGATGCTCCTGCTGCAGCTGGCGGAGCCCGGCAGGGTGGGGGACTCACAACGAGGCAGAGGCGCAACGCTGCCCGCAACCTTAGCCGGTAGACAGCATACTGGCACCTGCACCCCGCCTGCGGAGGCAGCTTCAACGGACTTGCTGAGCCGGCCTGCCAGCGCGGCCGCCGCGAGCTGCTGCAGCGTGGGGACGTTGCCGTTGGTGAGCGTGCGGTGGCCGACCAGCGAGGTAGCGGCGCGCGCCACCTCGGGCAGCGCGTCCTGCAGCAGCGTGTTGGGGTCCAGCAGCGCTGCCACTGACACCTGCAGCTGCGGCTGCTGCTGTTCCGGCAGCCCCGCGGCGCCGGCAGCCGTGGCCGCCACCCGTGAGGAAGGGGCAGCAGATGGCAAGGACGAGGAGTAAGCGGCGGCGGAGGGCGCCGAGGGCTGTGCCGGGCGCTGCCGGCGACGGGCCGCCGCTGCTGCTGCTGCTGCCAGCGAGGCGGACCCCTGCAGCTCCAGCGCGCGCTGGCTCTCGCCGTTACGCTGGAGGCGGGGGTCGTACATGGGCGCGCGCGCGCGCACCAGCACGTTCTCCAGGTAGTAACCCAGCAGCAGCTTGACCACCGCGCTGTTGTCGTGCACTGCTGATGCGATGTGCAGCGCGGTGGCGTGCGTGCCGGCGGCGGGCGGCAGCCCGTACTGGGCCAGCCCCGGGTGCGGCAGGCGCGTGCCCAGGCACACGCAGTGCCCGCGCAGCGTGATGCTGGCGCCGTGGCGGAGCAGCACGGCGACCACCTCCGCGTGCCGCCGCGCGCAGGCGAAAGCGAGGGGCGGTAGCTGTGCGCCCAGGCCGCAGGGCACGTTCACAAGCGAGCGGCGCGGGGTGGCGTGCTCGGAGGACCAGGCGCATAGGTACGCTACTACGTGCGAGCGGCCGGCCCAGGCGGCCAGGTGGATGGGCGTCATGCCCGTGTGGTCCTGGATCCAGGGGTCCGCGCCCTGTTGGAATGCAGGCGTAAACGGGCGAAGGCGGTGAGATGGGCTGCGTACCGCTCGGAGGTGTTTTCGGGGTGTGCGGGGGGTGTGGGCGGGCCGCGGGTGGGGGGTGCTTGTCGTTGACCGGCGGGGTCGCGCCCCATTCCATCCCCATTGCCTCGCGAGCAGCGTTCTCACCTCTCTGAGAAGTGTACGGGCACTTTCCAGCGAGCCGCTGAGGCAAGCAATGTGGAGGGGCGTCCGGCCGGTCGCGTCTGGGCCATTGAGCAGCTCGAGCCGTCGCGCCGCGGGCGCAGACGCCCGCGAGAAGTACTTTTCAAGGGAAAGAAGTAGTTCAAGCGCATCGGAACCCGGTCGAGCTGCTGCGACGTGCAGCGCGCAGAATCGAGACGAATGTTGGAACGGCCCAAGCAACGACGGAGTGGCAGTGACTAGTCTGGTAATCTCAGGTAGATTCGTAGTCTTGACAGCGGCAATAAGAGCTGAGCCTGGCCTACGACCAGCGGAGGCCGCGGCTCCCATGGTTGGTTGTGACGCTACACGCGTTTGTGTGCTATCAGATGTTGGTCATTGGTGTTGTGTAAGTTGTGGCTTTGGTTGACCGATGTTTATAATACAGGTCGGCTGAGGGCTCCGGCCGCCCAGAATGCGAAACGGTCCCATTGCCATCGTGCCGCTGGGCCGCGGGGTTTAGCGCCCGCATCCCCCGACCTCCTCGACCCCCCTCCCCCCACTCCCCACTCCCCACACCAGCTTGCCCACCTTAATATTTGAATTTCATGTTCTTGCTATTAAAAGCTGATACGTAGTTCTTATGTCGGGTCAGGACCTGAGTCTGGCGCGCAAGGCAGAGGCAAGAGGGCCTCACCAGCCAACAGGCCGCCGAGCTGCCTGGCCGCATCGTAGCCAGCACTCGGCAGACGCGCAGTCACACCGTGCATCACAGCTCATCAGCCCATCAATACAACAGCCTTCGAAACCGGCGCGGCGCTGGCTCGCTCTCCCGTGCAACTCTGGCGACCACCCCCACTGCTCTTTACCCAAGTATTAAAGCAATTTACTGGTATCAACGCTACAGTTACATTCTTCACTGACTGATGGGGCCCTTGAAAGCCCCTGCTGCGCGCCCTGCCGCCACGCGCCCCCGCACCCGCTGGTCCCGCCTCTACCTGCTTTGACCCACTCCGCATCACTACACCGCCTCTGACGCCGCCACCTCTGACGCCGCCTCCGCCGCCAGCGGCGCGCTGCTGGCGAAGTACCCGCCGTACACGTGCACGGGCGGCGCGCCGTGCGTGAGGTACACCGTGCCAACCACCTGGTAGTAGTAGGCGGGCGCCGCCAGGTCTGGAGGCCGGCAGCAGCAGGGTTAGGAGCAGCAGGTGCGGGAAGGGCAGAGCCGCAGAGGCGTAGCGAGGCGCGGCAGGGGCAGCGGGGGCACAGGGGCAGGAGGGGCAGGAGCGGGGGGCATTGATTGAGGGCGCGCGTGCGAAGGAGGTGCAAAGGCACGATCCGTAGACTGGGCAGAGCCATGACGTGGACATGAAGCGAGCGAAGGCAAGGCGAACAGTTCGCGGCATGTGTGTGCAGACCAACGGTGCTGTCAGCTGTCAACGCCCGACGCAGCCCGACGAAGCCCTACTAGCACCCAACTCCATCATACAAGCAGTCAAGCACTCACTATCCTATGCGAAAGGCCAGCTCCCGCTCTACTGCGCGTGGACCCTTGCTCACGCCCGCCCAGCGCACGGAATAGGTGATGGCGCTGCTGCCGGCGCCCGCCACCACCTTGCCCACCAGCGCCTCGCACGCCGCCTGCGCCGCCGCGCACACCGACGCGTGCAGGCGCGGCCGCACCTCCGGCACAGCGGCGTAGTCGCAGCCTTCGGTCAGCGTCAGCGTCTGCTCTAGGCTGCCGGCCTGACCGCCGGTGCTGGCGAGCAGCAGGACCAGGCGGGCGGTGGCGGGCCGGTGGGGGCACACGTCCGGCTGCTGCTGCTGCTGCTGGTGCTCTCCGCTGTTGCCATAGCCACAGCCGCTGTGGCACTTGCTGCCGCTCTCGATGGCCTCGAGCGCGGCCAGGGCGCTACGGTACGCCTGCGGAGTTGCGAGGGCATGTGGTAATGGGCTTGCGAACTAGGCACGGACGTGAGAAGCAGAGGCGGCCACCAGCAGCCACCAGCGGCAGTGAAGGCGGCGGGGACAAAGCATGCGGCGGCGGGGGCAAGCGCCACGCACCGCGGCGGCGTCTTGGTGCACGTCCCGGGCATACTCATTCCGGCGGAAATCCCATTTCTCGCACCAGTCCGCATACTTGCGCTCCCAGTGTTCCGCATGGTCACGGTGCTCCCGCAGCGCCGCCAGCGCCGCCGCGACGCTCCGGTTGCCCTGCGAATGATTGAGGTGGGTTGCAGTATGGAGCAGCTGGGAGCGCTGAGGGAAAGCCGGAAAGGGCGCGGACTAGGGTTATACCGTCGCGCGCACCACGAAAGCGCTTTCCAAGCTCTCCATCCGGCGCCGGTGGTCGCGCGCCGAGTCCTCGGCCAGCTCGTTCCGATCGCACACATCCTTGCAGCACCAGAACTCGGCGCGCTCCGGCGTGGGGTCAGGTGGGCCCATGTTGCGTGGGTCACAAGGTCGTCGTTTCCATGGTGGGGGGCGGTTCAACGGCTCATGCACGGCTCCAAGTACCGCCACGGCGCCACCGCTGGTAGCTGGTGCACTCACTGAAGCCGTCACCACTACAGCTGCTGCTGAAAGGAGTGGTTGGCGTGTACGGTATACCGAGCGCGCAGATGTCCGTAACACAGATACCGTACTTGCACAGGAGACGCAACCTTACACACCGGCGTCAAGTACCGTATCATACACAGCTACGTACACCCGCGAAACGTGTGGCACGGCATCCTCTTTACAATCACTACGCACCTGCCTTCAACTGACCAAGCATATCTTGTTACCCTCGAGTGCGTCGCCAATCAGGGGTCCTGTCCACCCCTGTCGCCAATCCCGTACTCATCCGCCGTACCGCCTGCCGCCAAATGTGGAAATTGCGAACCGTTTGCTCCTTAACTAAGCGAGGGCACCAACCATCGCATCTACATGTGCGCCGGCCTTCTTCCATTGCATCAAGCCGTGCAGGTATGTTCTCGAGCCAAACTATCCAGAATGCAATCGGTTTCATGCATGCTGTATTCGAGCTGTACCAACCGTGGTCACACATCTTGATATGCTTTATGCCCCCACAAAACTTCCGGTACAGAGCCTACCAGCCGGCAAATATATCATATAACACATACTGCGCGGTGACCCCCCCTGCCCACACCAACAAAAAAAACACGGCATGGCAGTAAGGCCATACCCGTGTGCCGAGGCCGGCGCCCAGCCAACTGCATAGAGTATAATACACCGATCTTCTTCTCATGACTGACACAGTGCCCATCACAGCATTCTTCCTCACACCGACGCCGCCGCGGCCGCCGCCACATCGGGTGGGATGTTGGCGGCCGCCGCTGCTGTGCGGGCCGCTACCATGGGCGCGGCGGCGGCGGCGGCGGCCGACAGCGCCCTCCGCTGCAGCTCCGGCAGCTCATCCTCCACGTAGATGGCGTCGCCTTCGCGAGGAAGGAAGGATGAGGAAAGCGCGTGCATATGCACGTAAAAGTGTGCGGTGCATAGCATTCAATCTCCAAGCAACAAGCATGACGACTAACGCCACAGACGAAGAAGGTCAACACGCTCCTCCAAACGTCAGGGGTGGTGCCTGTCCACAACAGGGGTTTGCACTGCCATCTTGATCTCTTCTCACGCGCTCCTCTCACTCCTCTCTCCACCGCATGGCCTCTCGGCGCACGGGACACACACACACAAACCAAAGACAGACAAGCCGCCCGCCGAAGCCCTCGTCCCCAACTACGTACATTCACGCGGGCTGCGGCTGCGGCTGCGCCGGCGCGGGTGCAGCCGTGGCCGCCTCGCCGCCATCGCCATCGCCTCCGACCTTTTGCAACCCGAAATCCCACGTGTCGATGGTGCTGAGGTTGAGGCTGAGACCTACACGCACGCACGCACACGCGAGTGTGTCCATCGTGCTGCGGCTCACATTCATTGAAACGGGCCACCAACGAGACCCCAGGGTATGCTAAGATGGCGGCAACCGCGCACGCAGCGCGTCGCGAGCCGTTAGCATCGCCAAGGTGATACGCGTGCGTGCTGCCATCCTACTTGCTAGCCGTCATGGGGGCTGGCACACGTCTCCACAATTCCAAACGGGCACGCGCAAGACGGCGTCAAACAACAGGCCTGTGGGTTTGAGGAGCTGGCCGGCTGCCCTCCGCCCCACGAGCGAGCACAGGCCTCAACCTGCGGTGGTCAGCTGGCAGCACAGGGCAAGGAGCGAGGCAACGGGGGGCGATGAGGGGGGAGGCGTTTCAGACAGCGCTTGCGGCAGTTCTGCAACCATGGAACGGAACACCCAGCATTCACCTCCTTCCGTCATTCCGGCCCGGGAGTTCCAGTTCCAGCCAGAGCGCTACCGACAGCACCCTTCCTCACGAGGCCTGCGCTTCAGCATGTGCGCTGCGCACGACCCTCCACCAGCACTCCCGCTCCTGCTGTGAACCCCCGCGTCCAAAGCCGCAGCTACAGCAGTAGCCGTAAGCCCAGCCCGCCGCCGCACCACGTGCTGTACAGCCGTACAACTCACCTCACCATACAGCGGGTCTGCCTCCAGATCCGCCTCCTCCACGTTGAGCAGCAGCTTGGGGTTCTTGGAGATCATGGCCACTGGGTCCTTAGTGTTGTACCTGTGTGCATGTGTTTAGAAACACGAGAAGTGGTGTATAAGGGGGGAGGGGGGGTAGTTGGCTACAGAAACCAAAGAGGAATGACCAAGTGAGGGGGGGGGGTACGGACAGGGCGGGGCGCGTGGGGTTCCGGGGTTCTGGGATGTGGACGTTAAATTGCCGTGCATCAGTGGCGTCTGTGCGTGTGATGCGACGGACTGCTTGAGGCACACAAGCACGTTTCCGCTCGTGTCCCTTTGCGTTGCCACTCACCACCACCGGCACCGCCACCATTCATCAGGGGACTCACTCACATCGTCCATACCCAGCAGCGGCAGCAATACCACCACCATCGCCCAGACCACCAGCGCGCTCCGCCTGTGGCCCCCCTTGCATCCCCCCCCCCTGCGCCCCGTCCCCGCTTCCTGCAACCCGCCCCCCGCCCCCGCTCCCTGCACCCCGCCTCACTGCCTACAGGTCTGCAGGCCTGCACCGCCTCACCAGCGGCTGACGTTGGACAGGCTCTGCGCCAGCGCGGGCGGGCTCATGAGGTAGGGCACCTCCTCGATGATGGCGTCGGCGTTGGGCGCGCCCGCCAGCACCTTGCGCACCTGGGGGGCGGGGCAGGGCGGGGCGTGGCGGGGCAGGGCGGGGCGTGTTTTCTTGCATACATACTGTATGTACGCGATTGACAAGGTGGCGGCGTGGTGCGGTCGGTGCTTCGCAGGCGTGAGGGCGTTCACCTCCTAGAGGCAAGCCAGCTGCCCTGCCGCTTTGCGTGCCGATGCTCGGTATGCTGTCCTGCAGGCCCCTCGCAAAGCATTGCCACCGCCATCGCTGCTGCCCATGACATCACACAAGTCGCAGACAGCCACAGATCCCATGCAATGGCACAGGTTCTCCACGCGATATGCGTCACTCACCACCGCCGCGTCCGCCTGCAGCTGCTCCGGCGATTGCAGCAGCGTCTTGGGCGCCCGGCTCACAATCTTACCCACATTGGCGCCTGTGAGGTTGTGGTTTGTCGCTAGTTCAGCTTGTTTGGCATACGGCTCCCTTTGTTGAGTTCAGACCCGGTGTTGAGGAATGTAAGGTCCCTTAGCAACTGAGCAAGCGGCTTCGCCATCGCAAGATGAAGCTGCTCGTTGGCGTGGGAGGGAGTTCCATGCATTTAAGTTATTGACGAGGTAGACAGGGACAGGGCGTTAGTCGCGAGCGCCCGAAGCATGCCTGACACGCACCTGGGTACGACGTCTTGATCACCACCAGCATCATCGCCACCTGTCGGCAGCCGCCGCAGCAGCGGACAGTACGACATGCATGCCGGCAGGTTGGCAGGCGGGCGGCCGCAAGTGGTGTGAAGCGCGGCATTGCACAAGGTAGCGCGCGCGACCCGCATCCACCCATTGCCCTGGGGGCTGCACCGCCGCCGGTGCCCGTCCATCCATGTGGGCCTGTGACCCTGTGACCCTTGCACCACAGTGCACTAACCCAGCATCCCCGCCACCCCACACAAGGCCACAACCCACCTGGTTTACATCTCGCGCAAGCTTGGCCTGTTTGAGGCGTTCCGTCGGTTGTGCGGGCGGCAGGGGTGTGGCGTCAACGCGTAGCAGCACCGCCGCTGCTGGCACGCTTTCCTCGCGTGACCCCATCTTCCCCCTTCCACCCCACCCCCCCGCATACACACCGGCAGCCCCTTGCTGACCTCACACCCCACACGCCTGAGCAGTTGCTATTGCTGCACCCACAGCAGACACCTGACCCGGCTCGGCCCCCCCTGCAATGGCACTACTACTAGGCTGCGCCGGCCCGCCGCGCTCTCACGTCGCCACTTACCCACTCAGCCGCGCGCATCTTGTTCACGTCGGGCGTCAGCTCCGGCAGCAGCGCCTCCATCTTGTCCAGGTTGGTCCGGATGACGTCCTCCTTGATGCCCAGGCGCCGGCCCGCCTGGGGCGCAGCGGCCGAGAAGCAGCGGCGATGACAGAGGGAGACGCGGAGGCGGGGAGGGGTTGGTGAGGAGCGAGCGGCAACTGTTGTGGGCGAGAGGCTGCCCGGCTTCAGCTGTCCCTCGGGAGCCGCCACTCTACACGGCTAGATTTCAACAACAGTATTAGCAGAGCGCACCTCGACAATCTCTGCAATTACGCGTTGCCGACGGCGCGCATTGTGGTCCAGCTCCGGCACTTTGACCTTTTTGGTCGAGCCATAATAGTGCCCAAGCGTGTAACGCCCGTCATTGTCGTCTCCATTTGGCAGAGGTGCCGTTGTCGCCGCTGCTCCTGTCGACATTGGTGTCGACACGTTTGAACCGGCCTCGCCAGCCGCTTGTGGTACGTCGTCACTTGGCAGTGCATGCCGGATGTTCAGGCGTCGGCGGGGCAGTGCAGCAACTCGGGCGGGGCAAACCCTTGTAGCTGTGCATGTTTGCGGAAACCGGGAGAGCTGCTGCATCCTGGCACGACCTCGGCTTATCGTAACGAGCTAAACGCTATAATGCACCGCACAACACGCGGTTAGCAATTTCTCTCGGCCCGCGGTGCCGCCTCCGTATGCCCCGTATACCTTTCCCATGCCGCACTCCCCACCCATCCATCGCGGCATCGCCTGATTCGCGGAAACGCACGAGCCGTCCCGCAGTGTCTCATACAGAATGTGTACGTTTGTTGACGTACCCAGCGAGCACGCGGTGGCTGCCGTGAGCTGCCCCTTAGGCCATAGGCAGCAGCACTGCAGCAGCGCCCGCCAAAACGTGCTGGCAGCGAGCTCTTGAGCAAGCCCCCGCCCTAGCTAGCACGGTTCAGAGGCTGTCACAGCAGTCCAGGCACTGAATGAAGCCCCCTCACGTGGGCTCCCAGCGATGCACTCTTCACGACACCAGCAACCACAGCAGGCCCATGCCCAATCCAATGCTTCGTCTCAGTTGACGGTCTGCACGCCCTGAGCAGCAGGTGCGCTACAGGGGTTCCCCTGGTCCGCTATGTACTCTTCAGCACCTGCCACGGCAACCTTTCACAAACATAGCTGGGATGATCTTAATTCTTTCCTGTATGTACACATCCGATATCATAAGCGCCTGGCTATTAGCAACGGGCCCAAACTGAAACCGAACACTTTCAGCTCGAAACGTGACCCATGCATATGAATCCAATTATAGCCTTTATTTTACGAGGCGAGGCCAATAAGCCCGTCCTTCCCATGCATGGCACGCAGTCGCATACAGCCACAGAGCCCATGCATTGGCACATGCAGGCGATATCAGCCCTGGCTTGATACCACCTCCTGACGCTGCCGCCGCCGCTGTTGCTGCTGCTGCCGCCGCACGCGGCAGCAGTCGACGCGCATTCGAACGAAGCTGCCACCCTCCCGCCCAGTCCTTCCCAGTCGCCTGAGCCAGTGAGCCCGCCTACTTTTTGCCCGCTGCTGCTGCCGGCGCGATGGCCTCGAAGTTGGGAACCACCTGGCGGCAGAAGGGGCACGCCAGCGGCCGCACGCGCCGCAGCACCGTGGCCGCAAGCTGCAAGGTGGGGAGAGGGAAGGGGGGGGGGATAGCAGGCATCGGCGCTTGAGTCGCAGGCGTGGGAACGTGCTGACAGCGGAGCGGTGGAGGAGCCGGCCATTGCGGGTGCGCAGAGTGACACAGGGCGGCGCAGGGGATGTGCTACACATGCTTCCACAGGCGTCAGTCGGAACCGGTGCGCCGTACGCCCAAGCATGCATGCACGCATGCACGGACCGAGTCACGCACGCCAATCCCGTGTTGAGTACGGCACACGCAGGTGTTCCGGCCGTACCTTCTGGGCGCACCCGGCGCACAGGGGGTGGCCGCAGCCGCTGCTGCGCACCATCACCGCCGCGTCCATGCACACGCTGCACGTGTTGCCGCCGCCGCCGCCGCCGCCGCCCGCCGCGCCGCTGGGCGCCAGGCCGATGCTCACGGAGCCCAAGCCGATGGTCACGCTGGGCGCGCCCAGGGCCGGCGGCGGCAGCAGGCTGCCCTCACCGGCGGCGGTGGCGGCGGCGGTGCTCAGCCGCAGGAAATCGCCGTTGCCCGCGCCGCTGACGCGTGCCTCCGGCCCCGCGAAGGCGCCGCTGGCGCGCGGGCTGGATCCATGGATGGGGCTGGCGCCGGAGAGCGGGCTGGCGCCCGCGACCGGGCTGGAGCCGGCCAGGCTTGAGGTGCCGCGGCCGAACAGCGCGGGTCCGTTGGGGCCGGTGCCGGCCGGCACCGACGACAGCGTCACGCCCCGGGCGGAGTGCGCCACAACGTGGACCTGCACGGCATCCTCCGCGGCGGCAGCGGCGGTGCTGGCGTCGGCGGCGGGGGCAGCGGGGCCGGCGCCGGGGCGGATGGCGGCGGCCGCACCCGTGGCGGCGGTGGCCGCAGTGGCGGCTGAGACGGCGGTGGAGGCGACGGATGTGCGGGCCACATCAACAGCGTCTCCAGCGGTAGCGGCGGCGGCGTTGGATCCGCGTGCTTCCGCCCCCATGGCAGCGGCGGCGGCCGCGGCCTCCGCCGCCGCCAGCACCGCCAGCGCTGCTGCCTCCTCCTCCTGCTCCTGCAGCGTCAAAGCCCGCACACGCGCCTCCGCCGCCGTCATCGCCCCGCGCGACTGCGGGGTGGCGGCCTTCACCTTCTTCACGGCCGCCGCTGCCACTGTGGCAGTGGCCGCTGCGGCGGCCGCCGACCTCTCCGGGGCAGGGGCCCCGCCGGCGGCACCGCCCGCGCCGGTGCCGCTCACGGACGGTCCGCTGGATGGCGTGCTGGAGGCGTCTGGGTTGAAGATCGAAGACATGGCTGCGTCGGCGGTGGTGGCCTTGGGGGCGGCGGGGCTGCCGTCGGCGCCGCTGGTCTTGCCGTCAGCGCTGGCGGCGCCTGCGCCGCCGGCCTTTCCGGCGGCGCGGGCGGCGGCGTTGGTGGCCGCCGAGATGCTGACGAGCATCTGCGACGACAGCACCGCCGCCGCGAGAAACTGCAGCGGCGGCACCACGCAGGACAGGCCGGTGGCGCCGCCGGCGCGCATGGCGGCCGCGGCGGCGGCGGCCACCACCTCGGGCATGAGCGCCACGAGGTCCTTGGTGGGGTTGAGCAGCGTGTGGATGGGCTTGTCGTGCTCCTTGCGGTGCAGCATGAGCAGCGGCGTGTGGCCGTGGCACGTGCGCGCGGAGCGCGGGTCCACGGCGCTGCGCCGCGGGTCGCGCATGAGGGAGCGCTCCAGCTGCGTGCATGTTGGAGGGCGGGAGGCTGAGATGCGTGTGGGGTTGGCGGCGTTTAGGGTGCAGGGGTTCCGGTAACAAGCGTATGCGTTGCGTCGCGTTCCCTGCTTGGCGTTCCTGTCCCTTCGCACGCACAAGTCTTTCATAGTTCTCTCCCCTGTGATCTCTAACACACACACAAGTCTTTCATCGTTCTCTCCCTTGTGATCTCTAACACACACACACACATACACACACACACACACACACACACACACACACACACACACACACACACACACACACAAGTCTTCCATAGTTCCCTCCCTCGCGCGCGCTCGGCGCCTGGGGCACACCTGCATCCGCACACATGCTCCCGCGTAACACAGCCCCGGCTATACCTCACACATGAGCAGCATGTGCTGTTCATTGCATCACACGCACACACATGCGAGCCACTCACGTGCGCGGCCAGCAGCTGCCGGCACATGACCGCGTCTCCGCGCCAGGCGCACACGTGCAGCGGAGTGGTGCCGGGGTCGTCGGGTGAGGTGTCGTACTGGGTCTGTAGGAGGTTTCCACAGGGTGGGATGAGGTGGAGGGTGAGGCAGAGGGCTGTGGCTTCCATCGGCGGTGGGAGTGCCTTCCAGGCATGTCCGTCATTGGCCCCCACCCTATCCGCGCGAGCCCGCCTCAAGAAGCCCTAATTGCCCTTCAGCTGCCACCTGCCCCTCCCCGCCGTGCTGATGGCGCCAACCCGCCACCTGCCCAGCACCTTCAAAGCGGAATCCACCGCCCATGCACAGTCAAGGCCTCTCGGCCTCCCCTCCCCTCCCCTCCACCCACCCCGGTGGACACGGGCATGAGCGCCGCGCCGTGCCGCAGCAGCACCTCCGCCACGTCCACCCAGCCGCCGTAGGAGGCGTAGTGCAGTGGCGTCAGCGAGGTGACGGTGCCGATGTCAGTGGCGCTGTTGTGGGGGCGCGGCGGTGGCGACAGGCGCAGCTTAACTGTTACCATTCTTCATGCCGCCTTACCCAGTCCCATTCTGGCCCCTCAAATCGTTGATGCCCTCTCTATCCCTCTCGTTTCCCTTTCTGCCCTCTCCCTCCCGTGTCTCTCCTCAGCTCGCCGCCCCCTTACCGGATCATAGGGTAGCGCTCCGCCGCCGCCAGCAGCAGCAGCTCCAGCACCTCCGCCTTGCCGTCGCGCGCCGCCAGGTGCACGGCGGTGCGCGCGCCGCGGTTGTCAATGGCCAGGGGGTCGGAGCCCTTATGGCCAAAGGCGTGTGAGCACAGGGGCGGCGCGGGTCGTAAGCAAAAACCTTTTTGGCGGCTGGTAAGCGGGACTAACACGCGGTTTTACCCGCTTTGTTCTCATGGCACGGGTGCGCCGCGAGGAGGAGCAACATTCCGGCCCCGGCTCCATTCTGTACACAGCCCGGGCCCCTCTCCATCTCCAACCCCATACCACGGCGTAGACCCCAACTCCCTATCCCACTGGCCTCACCCAGCCCCCACGTGATCTTCGTCTGGGACCCCAACCGCTCCTTGCAGGCCCTGGCCCCTGACAACTCAACCCGGCCCCAGACACACAACCGCTTCTCCCGCCGCCCCACCGCCCCGCCGCCCCGCCATTGCCCTGCCGCCTAGCCGCCGCCGCCCCGCCGCTGCCCCCCCTGTCGTTTCGCTTCTGGTTTCTGGAATGAACTACCCCCACCTCCCTCACCAGCTGCAGCAGCGCTTTCACCGCCTCCGTGGCGCCCTCGCTGGCCGCGGCCATGAGCGGTGTCTGCCCCAGCTCGTTGCGCCCGTCCATGGCAGCCTCAAGCACCTTGCGCACCAGCGCCTCGGCGGCCGCGCCCAGCGGCGCCGCGGGCGCGGCGGGCAGCACAACAGCTGCGGCGACCGTGGCCGCAGGGGCGGCTGCGCCACCGTTGGCTGCGGCGGCAGGGCGGGAATGGTCGGGCGCCGGCGCACCGGTGCCGTTGCCAAGCAGCGCCGCCTCCTCCTCGTCGTCGTCGTCTCCCTCCTCCTCGTCAGCCTCCTCCTCCTCCTCCTCTTCGTCGTCGTCGTCGTCGTCGTCGTCGTCGTCCTCCTCCGCGCCGTCCGTACCCGTCTCCGCGCCGCTGGCGTTGATGGCTCCGTTGCGCGGAGTGCGGGCGCCCGTGGCGCTGCGGCTGCGCTGGCGAGGCTGGTCGCCGTTTGCACCATTTACGCCGTGCGCGCCGTTTGCGACAGGGGCGCCGTTTACGCCAGCCGCGGCCGCAGCCTCCTCGGCTTCCTGAGTCTCCGCCTCTGCGGTCAGGGAGGTTGCCGGTGCCGCGGCGGCGGCCACAGGGGAGGCGGCGGCCGACACGGGCGCAGAGGCCCGCTGGAAGGCGGGGGCGGCGGCGCCGCCGTAGGCGGTGGGCGCCTTGCCGCGGAGCGCCTTGAGCTTGGAGTCCAGCTTTCTGATCTGTTTGTGGTTGGGTTGGTGGATGGGAAATGTGATATCCGGACGCAGCCTCATGACATGCTGTGCACACGGCATGTGAAGATTGCTCTTGTGTCGGGGGTGGGAGGGAGCACCTGGTCTGGTTGGCGGAAAGCTCCTCCAGTCCAACCAAGACAACACCACACCACGCTGCGCCACGTGCACGAGCCACGCTCCCTCCCCCTCACCTGCTTGGCTGTGAGCGTGGGCACCCACGCCCGCAGCGCGCCCTCCAGCACCGCAATCAGCTGCCCGCCCACGTGCGGGTTGGCGGCGGCCTCATGCCAGGCGGTGGTGGACAGAGCCGAATACTTGGGGTCGCGCCGCAGCAGGTAGGCGGGGCTGCGGGCCAGGGTGCGTGCCACCAGCTGCACGCCGCGCCTGTGTTGCACGGGAATGGATTGGAGGGGCGACGGCGGCGCGAGTACGGGTGGGTGGGCAAGGGAACATACGTCAGCTGCTGGCACTCGATCCTGCCAGTACTCAAGTGATGCGGAAGGAAGGGTGACACGAGCAAGTGTTAACAAGATTGGGAAAAGCCCGCGCTTGTTGTGTGACACACTGGCATATGCCGACGGCCAACACGCGCGCACCAACCGACCCCGACCCTCGCTTTTCCCCCTTCAAACCTCGGCCGGCCTCCCCAGAAAACCCCCTCATCTCGCATCATAGCTTGCAGCACCTACTCGTCCTTGGCCCGTCTGAGCGCCTTCAAAAGTTTGGGAAAGTTGCGAGCCCTTGCACCATGCCCAGTCTCTCCGGCAGTCAGCGACGTGACCGTATTGCCCATGGATAAAATAGAACGTAAGTAATGAAGACAGCTGCACAGCTACACGCGACGTTGCGTGAGGAAAGTTATGCCATCCGGCGATTGCCAGTTTACGCCAGAGCTCGCCCCAAGCTCCAAATGAATGCTATACCAGTATAACTATATCGGCATGTGCCAGATGCTCTGCTATCGCAACAAATTGACGGAGAATGCGGAACCCAGAACGTTTGGCCCGCAAATTCTCGCACAAGTCTGACTGAGTCCTCTCGACCTGCTCTAATAAGAAGTTGTTATGGGGAATATGAGAGCCATGCAACCGCCACTCACAGTTACCGGCCGTATAACAATCGCCCAAAGTGTCGGGACAGACGGCACGCATCACTGATGGGGGATTGGGGGCCCATTCGTTCCATCCTGTCACCTGCCGCGTTAAGCTTTTCCTGAACCTGCTTGGCGCTGGGCCGCATAGTTGGGGCCTGCGTATCCTGTCATAGAAGCTCTGGTAACTGTCAACAGGGGCCATGGCAGCATTCCGGCGGCGCCCTGCTATCTATAATCTATCGTGGTTACATTGCATACTGCGTCACATCGGCTGCCCTGAGCCTGCAAGTGTCATCATGAATGGGTCCCCTGTTATTGCCGTCTGCGCATGAAGCCCGCAGCCGTACGGCGTGACAATGCACAGACTCAAGTTCCAAATCCACACACGGGTACTTGTGACTGCAGGTGATGGGTTAACATGCCAGGGACATTTTCAGCGCACGTGACCTCGCCGCGACGCACATCCGCCTGAATCCGGTCCACGCACCCTTTGGTTTCAGCCATTACCAGTGCCATCGCACACTCGGCACGTTGCGCGTGAGCGCCCTGTCTCTCGAGCTAAAGCCGAATCACCGAGAGCCAAACCCTGGCCCGGCATTAGAATTACGCCAGAGCCAGCATGCGGTCCATCAGCTGCCGCGCGCGCTCCTCAATCGCCTCGACGCTGAATTGCATCCCCAGCTGCTCGCGGACGGCCGCCCAGGTCTCCGGGCAGTCCCCGCTTTCAAATAGGCCCTTAAGGATCAGCTTATCCTGCTCCTTTGTCCAGCTGCTGCCGGGCCCTGCCTGCGGTGCTGGCTGCTGCTGCTGTTGTTGCTGCTGCTGCGGCGGCACAATCCCCTCCGGCGGAGCTTGCGAACCTGCAGCGACACCTTTGGGCTGAGCGGCGGCGCCGTCCGCCGGCGCCTCACCTTCAGGGAAGCCGGCGTGAAGGCTATTAAGGGCGCCACCACCGAGCCCGCTGACTGGGGCGGAAGGGGTGGCCGCAACCGCATCCGGGACCTGGTCCGCGAAGGCGACGCGCGGCGCCCGCCTGACGGCGGCGCTGATGCAGGTGGCACCGCCAGGCGTGTCCGCGCCGCGCCCGCGCGACGTTGCCGCCCCCGCGTCGTCGGCGCCAGGGTGCTCTCCAGCGCCCGGGCCGCCGCCCTGCTCCTGCTGCGGCCGCGGCTCATGAGAGCCCCAGGCAGATACAGATGGGCCTGGAGCGCCTGAGGGGGCGCCGCCAGCCACGGACCTGCTGGCAGCCGCCCTCGTGCTTGCCGCGCGTGCACCTGCAGTCACCGCGTGGGCCACAGATGCCGGCGCCAACGGCTCCATCGCCTCGGCCGGCTCCACGGCTATGGGCGTGAGCGTTAGCGGCGCGCCTACCGCCACCGCGGGCGCGGGCGTCTCTTGCAAGGCAGCCGCCACCGCGAGTGCTGGTATGGCGCCGGCCGCCGGCGTGGGCAGGGCCTCTGGCAGCGGCTGCAGCAGCGCCCGTGTGACCGCCGGCGTGGCTGCTGGAATGGCTGCCGCATCCTGCTGCGCGCGCAGCGGCAAGCGCGCGGCCTCGACTGGGCTTGCCATGCCTGCCTCGCCGTCCTCTGCTGCGGCGGGCCGCTTGGACACGCCGCCAAAGCCAACCTGCCCTCGTGAGCCATGGGAAGGCGTGGCCTGGGGAGCCGCGGCCTGCCCTGCCATGGATGCAGCCACCTCAACCTGTTCCGGGTGCGCTCCATGCCGCGCTGATGCATCGTGCCGGCCACGGCGCGATGCGAACGCTGGTGTGCCGTCCGGTGCCGCACCACCACCCGCCGCCAAGGTGACAAGCGATGTCCCCGAGGGCGGTCGCGGCAGAGCCACCGGAACGGGCATGCTTGGAAGCGGCGCTGGCTTTTCCACGGTCCGGCCGAAGAGCCGTACGGTTTCGGAGCCTGGGGCACGGGACCCGACCGGTGCTGTCCGCTGCTTGGACACCATTGTGGGCGGCGGCGGCGGCGACATGAGCGTTGGGCGCTTCGGCTTCGCAACTGTGGCGGCGCCGGCAGCAGACGCGGCGACAGCCACCACTGCGTCAGCTTGGCCCGGAGCTGCTGTTGCATTGCCTGCGGCCAGCCGACCTGGGTCCGCAGCATTGCGGCTGCGGCCCAACGCCGGGCCGGCGGTGCTCCCGGCGGCCGTTGCTGGCGCCGCCGACTGCGGGCCGCGGCCGCTTGCAGCTGCACCTCCTGCGGCACCCGCACAGCCCGCCAGCCCGCCATGCGCTGACGCGGGTACCGCCGTGCTTCCGGCGACCGCTGGCGCCCCTGCCGTAGCCACTGGTGCCGCATCCGCACCGCTTTGCGGCCCCGGCGCCGGCGGTGGGCCGGCAGGAGGGCTGTGGTTGGCGGTCATAAACCTGGTCCACGGGTCCGCGGGTGACGCGCCGGTGCAGCCCGCCTGCGACTGCTGCCCGCCCGCAGGGCCGCTCGGCGGGGCCCCAGCCGCGGCCTCGCCTGTCGCGCCAGGCCCTGCCCGTCCCGCGCTGCCGGCGCCGCCGTCGCTTGCAGTGGTGGTGGCTGCTACGACGGGCCGGCCAGCAGCCCCTGCGCGCGGCAGGCCGCCGCTGCCCGCTGCGCCCAGCCCCAGGCCACCGCCGCCTAGGTCGCCGACGCTGCCGGCGCCGCTGCCGAGCTGCAGCGCCGCCCATAGCGAGTTGGAGTTGCTGAAGAGCGGCAGGATGTCCAGCGTGTTGAGGGTGCAGGTGCTGGGCGCGTAGGGCGTCACCTGCAGCAGCTGCCCGCGCGGAGGCGACACCAGGGCGGCGGCAGCGCCAGCCGCGCCGCTGCCGCCAGGCACACCGGCGGTGTTGAACGCGACAGCGCCCGCGCCTGAGCCTCCCGCCGGCGCCAGCCCGGCGCCAGCACTAACGCCGCTGAAGTAGCCGGCCGCGGAGGCAGTCGCAGATTGCGGCACGGGTACGGCACCACCTTGCACGTCAACGTTGCCTGCAGCTGCTGCAGCCGCAGCCTTAGCCGTAGCGGCACCCGCCCTGGCGGTGACGGGGTCGGCACCAGGGCCGCTGCCGGGCGCGCCCGGCGCGCCACACACGACGCCGGCAGCGGCACCCACGCCACCTGTAACCTGCGCCGCGGTGCGCTGCGGCGAGCCGTCATCAACCAGCGCGTGCATACTGCGTGTGCTGATGGAAGGCAGCAGGGACACTAGGTCCAGGGCGCCGCCCAGGGTGCTCATCTCCACGCCCAGCATGGAGTGCAGGCTGAGCCCGCCCAGGGAAAAGTCGCCTGCGGAGGTGGCGGGGCCCGCCGAGCCCGGCGCCTGTGCCTGCCCTGCACGGGCGTCGACCGCGTCCGGAGGGCTGACAGGCGCTGCGCCCGTGCCAGCAGCCGCAGGTGGAGCTGCGGCAGCCGCCTCGCCCCCGCCAGCGGCGCGGTGAGGCGCGCAGGGCGACTCCACTGCACCCTGTGCAGCAGCGGCTGCGGCCGCTACTCCGCGCCGGGTTGTGGGAGCGCGCGGCGGCCGGCCGCTCCCCGCGCAGCCTCGTGCGGCGGTTGCAGGTTCGGCCGGCGCAGCGGCTGCTGTCTCAGCTGCCCTGCCGCCTGCTGCGATGGCCGCGCCCGCAGCCGTGACCCTTGCCACCGCCGGCCCTCCACCCGTGGATACCCCGGCAGCAGTTGTGGGCTTGTCGGACACGTCAACGGCAGCTGGGGCCGCCCCCACGTTCCCATCGACAACGCCCAGCGGGGTAACAGCAGCAGACGCGGCCGCGGCTGCAGCTTTGGCGGCGCTGGCGCGTGTGCGCTTCGCTGCCTTGCCCGCACCAGGCGCGGCTTGCGTTGAACCAACAGCCGGCTGATCCGCACCCGGTGCAGGATCCGCCGCCGCCGCCGCTGGCGCATCCTTGGCACCCCGGCTGCGCGTCTGCTCGGAGCCAGAGCCAGCGCCGCGCCCTGACCGCGTGCGCTTGGTCCCAGTCGTCCCGCCGGCCGGCGCTGATGCAATGGACCTGCGTTTGCTGGTGCCGCCTGCACCACTCGCGCCGGCCCCGCCTGACGATCCGCCGCCAGCTGCATCCGGCGGCCCGCCGTCCTTGCGTGGATCGCTGCCGGCGGCGGCATCGCCGTTACTCGTCTCGCCTGACGTTGCGGCGGCACCGCTGTTGCTGCGTGTCGCTGACGACGTAGCTGCTGCCGACGAAGGCTGCCGAGATGCCGGCTTGGAGCCACTGCCACCGCCGCCGCCACTCGCCGAGCCGGGAGCCAGCCCATCGGCGTCGGGCGATGCAGCCATGGCCGAGGGGCCCGCGGCTTTCACGATAGGTGAGGCAGGCGAGCCTTGCTTGCTGGCTGACGCATCCACCTTCGCCGTTGCAGCCACTTCCACCTGCAGCGCCCGCGCAATGGCCTTCTCCCGCAGCTGGTCACGCAGCGGCAGCTGCTTGCCTAGGCGGGAGCGGCCTGCCCGCGGCTGCGCGCCCGCAGGTGACCGAGCGGGCGCTCCTGCCGCACCGCCGTCAGGCGACGCCGCAGCACTGGCGGCTACGCCCGACACAGCTGCGGCCTTGGCAGGCCCACCTGTGTCCTTGCCCTTGCCTTCACCGTCGGCTGCTGTTGCGACAGGGTCGTCAGCCCCATCCAGCCGAAGCCGTTTGCGCGCCCGCAGCAGGCCGCCCTCGCCCTCCTCCTCGTCCACAGCGCGCTCCTCGTCGCCCTCAACGACCGCCTCCAGACGGCCCGCAGGCCCACCTGCCGCGCCCGCCCGGGCCCTAGCGGCTCCGCCGGCCGTGCCCGCCGGTGCCCTGCCCGTGGAGTTTGGCGCGTTGCCGGCGCTGGGCGTGCGGCGGGGCCCTGGGCCAGATGAGTCCTCCTGCGCGTCATCCGAGAACAGCGGCGGCCGCGGGCGGTAGCGGCTGGTTGTGCCGCGGCCCTGCCCTTGCTGCGAGCCGGGGGCCCCGGACCGCTCGCCGCTGTTGGGGCCGCCGCTGTCGTTCTGGGCGGTGCCCTCGAAGGGGCTGGGCTGCACGTCCTCCTGCCGGGAAGCCTCCGCCAGCGCGCCGATGCGACTCCGCCGCTTGGCCTGTGCGCGATTGGTTGCAAACAAAGTTTGAGCATGGCCGCATGGTCAAGACTTCATGTCAGCAGAGGAGGGCCGCAAAGATGGCGTTTTGGGAGCTGGTTAAAACCTTAAAAGTGGGCCTACTGTACCTTCGGGTCGGAGGAGGGCGTGACGTCCACTGCCGCTCGCAGCTGCGACGCTGCGCGCTGCACGGAGCCCAGAAGCCCCCGCCGGCCCACGCCGCCACTGGTGGGGCTGGTAGGGCTGAACAACTGCCGAGTTGGGGTCGGGCCAACACGCGGTGGCTGTGCCGAGCCGCCGCCGCCCGCAGCCGTGCGGCCGCCGCCGCCACCACCCGCGGCCCCTGCCTCAGGCGGCGTCTGCGCCGCCACATCCGCCACCCTAGCCGCAGCCGCTCCAGCGCCGGCGCCCTCCACGTCAGCAAGCGGGGGGCTGCCTGACCTTCGCCGCCCGCCAGTGGCGCCCGCAGCGCCTCCGGCAGCCGCAGCACCACCAATAGCAGCCGTCGTGGGCCCGGCATGGGGTCGGCCGGGCCCCGCGGCGACACTCTTGGTTGGTGTAGCTGCACAGGACGCGCCGCCAACTTCAAGCAGCATGGCCGTCAGGCCACCCAAGCGGCTGGGCGTGCCCGCTGCCCCACCCTGTGAGCCCTGAAGCAGGGCGGTGAAACCGCTGCCGAGCAGGTGCGACATCGTGTGGCCCTGCGGAAACGAAGAGCCCCACTTCCCATGTCAGAGCCACTCTTGATATTGAGGATAGACAACGGATCACAGTGTACAGGCAAAGCCGAAAACAGCGTACCTGGGATTGGGCTTGCGGCGACCGGCACACGGCTGGAGTGGCCGCGCCTGAGCGGAGGCCGCCTAGCGAGGCGCCCAGGATGTCGGAGAAGCCCCCGAGCGTGAAGCCCTCCGAGACGGCTGGCCTCGCCTCGCCCTCCGGAAGGTGGAGCTGCGGAGGTGAGCCCATCGCGGGTCCTGCGGCCGCCCCCGCCGCGCTGGCTGGTTGCTGGGCCCCAGACGGGCCGGCCTGGCCTCCGGCGGCTGCATGCGAGGGCCCCTGTCCTATGTGCTGAGCCCCGGAAGGGGCAGGTAGCTGCGTGTGCGACGTGCGGTGTTGCAGGAAGCGGCCGAAGGTTAGGCGCGGGTCGGTGGGAAGCGCAGACGCGCCGGCGGGCCCCGCGGCATGCGCCGGCCCTGGTGTCTGGTGGGCTGCCGCGGAAGGGCCGGGCCCGGTGCCAGCGTCCTCAGCGCCATGGCCTGCTGCGGGGGGGGCTGCTGCCGCAGCGTTTGCGGTTGCCGCCACCGCCTGCTGCTGCGGCTGTTCGTGCGGGTGGGCAGGCGCCTGCGCCTGGGCCTGGGGATGAGTCTGGTAGTGAGTGTGCGGCTGCGCTTGTGCCTGCGGCACAGGCGACCCGATAGGCGAGGCCAGAGGCGGCGGCGACCAGGGTCCACGCGACAGGCCGTGCCAGGGCTCCAGCGAGTCGCTGGCGCCCTCGCCGCCCACGTCCACGTCCTCCACATCCCCAACATCAAGGTCCATGTCCGCAAGGTCGTGGAGCGCGCCCGGCGTCGCCGCAGCGTGCTGCTCGTCCGCGGTGCCGTGCCCCTGCTCGTGGGCCTGCTGCCCGTGCCCCGACCCATGCGCATGGGCTTCAACGGCTGCCGCCGGCGGCAGTGGTGCCCCTGCCAGCGCTTCCGCCGGGCCTTGCAGCGGCGGTGTAGTGCCCGCGGCACCGGCCTGCGGCATCCACGGCACGTACGTGCCCGGCAGCCCCGCATGCGGCTGAGGCAGAGCCTGCTGCAGCGGCTGCGGTTGATGTGCCACCGGCATACTGCCGCCGGCAAGAGCAGCCGCGGCGGCTGCCGCCGCAGCAGCCTGGGCTGCGGCGATGGCGTCAACGGGTAGCGCGGCGGCAGCGCCCCCAAGGGCATGTGGGCCCGCTGCCGTTCCAGCCTGCATTTAAACCACGAGGAAAGCGCAACAGCACATTTCACGCTGAAGCCACAATACGAAACCGAACCACCACCGAAACAGCCTTCCTGCAACACAGCTTCTAGTGCTGCACAACTGCACTCACCTGGAGAACCGCTGGCATGGCCTTGGCAATCTGCAACGCACCCAGGTCAGATGATCAGGCTACGGCACGGGGAGGTCGCTGCATGCAGCGCGGCAAGCAAGCAGCCAAGTAAGCGGCACGCACCTGTAGCAACTGCTGCAGTTGCTGTAGCTGCTGCAACCCCACTGCCGGATTTTGTGCTGCGGCGGCAGCTGCTGCGGCGGCCGCTGCAGTCGCTGCTGCAAGTACCGGCGCAGGTGCGCCACCAGCACCTACCCCGGGCCAAGCTCCATTAACTGCGACTGGCACGGGCGGAGGCATTACCTCCGGCACAGCGGCAGCGCCCGGTTGCTGCTGCACATCCACAGCGCCAGGCGCCGGTGCGACTGCCGGCTGCATCTGTGGCGCCGCCACTAGCGGCGCAGCCGGCGCAGCCAGTGCGGGGGCCGCAACCGTGCCCGCCGCTGCAGCCCCGTACGCAGGCTGCCCCTGCCACGGCTGCGTTGCCGCAGGGACCGCAGCCGCCATAGCCGCCTGGAGCGCCTGCAGCGCCTGCTGCGCCTGCTGGTGCGGCTGGTGCGGCTGGTGCGGCTGCTGCTGATGATCGCCGGGGGCGACCGCGGCGGCGCCAGCCGCCACCGCCGCCGCAGCGGCGGGGCCGGTCGCGGCCGCGACGGCGGGCACGAACTTGAACTGCTGCTGGAAGCCCTCGCTGATGCGCAGCAGCGCCTCTATGGCGTAGCCGGTGTTGGCGCGATCCTGCAGCTGCACCGCCATGGCATACGCCTGTGAGCCGCGCGCGCTGTAGTAGCCCTCGCGCGCGGCGCGGTGCTGCAGCGCCACCACCATCAGCTGCCGGATGTCCTGCATGGTCTGGCCTTCGGGGTCGCCCGCCAGGATCTGGTTCAGCACCGCCACGCCCGCGCCCTGCACGGGGCCCGGGATGCCCGACGCCAGCGCCGTGACCACGCCCAGCGGGATGGGCGTGGCGCGGTCGATTGCGGCCTGCTGCATGGCCGCCAACGGCGCGAAGCACAGCGGCCCAATCACGTTGCGCTTGGTCTTGCCCTGCTGTTGCTGCTGCTGCCGCACCAGCTGCTGCACCTTGGCCAGCCGGCTGTGCTGCACCTGCATCACGTGCGACGCGGTCACGTCGGCGGGCAGCGCCATCATGCGGGCCGCCGCCACCATGGCCAGCACGTCGTGCGCCAGCACCGAGTTGCTGCCGGTCGCCAGCAGCGCCGCCGCGGCCGCCTCGCCGCCGCCACCGGCACCGCCACCCGCGCCTGCAGCTGCATCATCGGCGCCAGCAGCCTGGCCGCCAGCACCTCCAGCACCCACAGCAGCTGCACCACTAGCAGCGGCGCCGGATGGTGCCTCCTCGGCATCGTCTCCGTAGGCCCCGTATGCACCGGTGTGAATGACTTCATGCCCAGGCGGCACGACTGGCTGCACCGCTTGGGGCTGCTCCGGCACCTGCCCGGTCACGGCCGCAGTGGCTGCTGCAGCGGCTGCTGCAACAGCGGCCGCAAAGGCGGCCTGCTGCGCAGCCTCTGCGCCCTCTCCGCCAGCTGTCGCTGGCGCAGCAACGCCCGCAGGCTGCTTTGCCGCTCGCCCTCGCTTCTGCCGCGCCGCAGCGGCTGCCGTTGCTTTCGGCCCAGCCGGCTTTGGTGCTCGCCGCGCTGCTGCGTTGGCCGTGGTTTGATCGGCGTTGGCAGCCACGGTCGCGGCTGCCGCGGCCGCCGCAGCCGCTGCGGCCGCAGCCGCATTTGCGTCGGGCGGCGTAGGCGCACCTGGCAGCGCCGCGAACACGGCGGCCGCCGCCGCGCCCGCCACCTGCTTCTCCTGCTCCGTCTGCGCCCGCATGGCCGCCTGCATGGCGACAGCCAGCAGCGCGTGGTCGCCCGCGCGCCCGCGGCCCTTCAGGTTCTTGTGCCGGTGCAGCACTTGCTTGCCGGTGCGGTTGGGCAGGTAGAAGGTCGCGACCGCGTTGTACATGGTACCGTGCCTGTGCGGAACGTGCGTGAGGCGGCGACGCCGGGGGCGGCGCTTTAGCGCACACAGCCTGTCTGGCGAGGTGAGTCAACAGTGTTCATAGCGCCCTGTATCGCCCGGCAAGGACGCGACGCCACCGCGGCACTCACTTATTGATGCCATGCCACAGCAGGTCGTCCTCGGCATCCGTCCAGTAGGTGTCCGGCATCATGGGGCTGGGCATGTAGCACAGCGCGGCGCACAGGTAGCCCTGCCGCGGCCACAAGAAAAGAGGATTCAAGAGGTGCGCAGTGGCAACACACAAAGCCGTCAAGCTGCACAGCGGCGCAGCACCGCACCTGCAGGCCCTGCAGCGCAGGCGCGGCCCACTCGACGGCGTACGCCAGCGGGTCCGGCGCCTGCCGCCGCTTGTGCTTGCGCCGCTTCTGCGCGCCGCTGGCCTTCAGCTGCCGGTGGACAGCAAGGTAGCTGCCCTGGGGCTCCGGAAGCGTTTGAAGGACCGCCTGCGTGGGACGATACGGACTGCTTATTCATGGCGCGCCAGCGCGGACATGCGATCCGCATACCACGCATAAAGATTACATCTGTGCCTGCACTTAACCATACAAAACGCGCCCGGACCCAGGGCAAGGCTCAGCTCCTGGACTCACCAGGATCTCCGGGAACAGCCGCAGCGGCAGCACGTCGTAAACGCTCCACACGCAGTTGTCGGGCTGCGGCGGCGCCCACGGCGGGCGGAAGGCGCGCACGGCCGCGCCAGTCGCCGCGCTGCGGGCGGCAGTGGCGGCCTTCTGGGCCTGGATGGCGTACTGGCTCCCAGCCATGCCCTCCTCTCCCTCGCCTTCGGCCACGCCGTCCCCGTCCTGATCCCCGCCGTCGTCCGCGCCGCCTTGCAGCTGGCCGGCGGCGGCCTGCATGGCTGCAAGTGCGGCCTCTGCCACGCCCGGCATGTCTGAAAGCGCGGCCTGTGCCTCCGCCACCGCGGCAGCCGCTGCCGCCATCAGCGCCGCCGCCTCGTCCGCCTGCTGCGGCGGTGGCCCCTCAGCAGTCCCGCGCGCAGCCCTTCCACCAGCCGGCGACGCCCCTGCGCGCGCGGCCGCGCGCCGTGTCGCCCCCGGTGGCGCGGCAGCTCTTGCTTGTGAGGGCCCGGCAGCGCCACTACTGCCAGCACCACCGCCGCCGCCCGCGGCCGAGGGCCCGGCCTCGCCGGCCGGTTCCGCCGCCCCCATCTGGGGCACCAGGTCCGACAACAGCAGCGGCGGCCCGGGGCGGCAGATGACGTCGGCGGTGTAGGGGTGCAGCCCCGCGCCCTTCCGCATGAGCGAGTGCATGTCACGCGCCACCTCCAGCTGGTCCATAAGCGACTTGGTCTGCGCGCGCCATGTCAACGAATAATACCATGTCACCATGTCACTTGCGTAAGCGCACGCAGGCTTTCCAAGTCTCTTCAGGTGTTGCATGTTCGGACGCGTTTGAAAGCACATAGCATGAGTGCTGATGTGCAGTTGCGTTCTTGGCGCGCACCTGCCGCGCCACCTGCTGCGCCACCGGGTCAGGGTCGCGCACCATCATGGTGTACATCTGCACCAGCATCTGCGCGTGGCAGTGGATCTGCGATGGCAGGGCCGGCAACAGCCGACACCGGTTGGCGTTAGTTGAATACAAGCACCGCATTCCTGCCCGCAATACCGCCCATTGCACAAGCCGCTACGGAACTTGGGGCGGTCAACCCCAGTATCACTACACCGTCTGGAGAAGCGCGCTTATGCAGCTGCGCCATCCCACCTGGGCGTGCAGCGTGGACATCTGCTCCGGCGTCATCATCTCCGCATCCACGACCTGCGGTGCACGGTGCTGCGCCTGCTCCACCAGCTCCCGCTCCTGCTGCTCCTGCAGCAGCCTGCGCGCGCGAAAGCCGCGCGTGCGGCGCGCGGGGCTGGCGGTTGGCGAGCCGTCCGCCTGGTCGTCGCCGCTGCTGAGGTCGCCCTCCTCCCGACTAGGCGAGTTGAGGAGCGCCATCCAGCTGCCGCCAGCGTCACCCGACCCAAGCTCTAACCCCAGCACCTCCTCAAAGTCAGGGTCCTCGTCAGAGCTGACCTCAGGAAGCGGCTCCGCAAACAGGGCCTGCGCCACATAAGTAAGATAACGGAATACAAACTATCACAGCTGTGAGCGAGGCCGGCCCACATCGCCCCCGAGCTCACCAAGCGCCTTCTCCCAACACCAAGCGTGCACACAGCGCTCTGCCAGCACCCGCCGCCTGGGACACCAGCACAGCACGCACCTGCAGGAACCGGCTGTACTCCTCGTCGTCCTCTGCCGCTTCGATCTCCTCGTGGTCCACGTGCTCCGGCAGCTGCTGTTCCAGTTCCTCCATCCGCACGTCCCGTAGGTTCACGTGCGCACGCGTGCGGCGGCAGATGCCGCCGGAAGGCGGCATCTCCATTCCGGTGCTGCCCGCAGCCGCGGCCCCGCCTGCATCGCCCGCCCCAGCAAACCCCTGCTGGCCTTGCGGCTGGTATTGCTGCTGTTGCTGGTGGTACGCCTGCTGGTCTAGCGGCTGGTAGGGCTGTTGCTGCTGGTCGGGAAGGTGCTGGAGCTGTGGCTGCCAGTAGGCTCCCGCATTGCTTTGCGGCCCGGGAAACTGGGGCGGCGGCGCATAGTGTTGCTGTGGCGCACCTGCGTCCGGTGTGTGCATCAACTGCTGAAAGCCACCCTGAGGCCAGTGCTGCCCCGGCCCATACGCGGCGGCGTTGGCCACGGGGTCGTGCGCAAGCCCCCCTGTGGAACCAGCGTGCCTGCCAAAACCAAATGGCGTTGCTTCTTCCGCAATCGTTGGCAGCTGCTGCCGGTGCGGGACCTCCCGCCGCTGTGGTGCGACGGTGGAGGGGGTAGCGCCTGCGGAGCCGCTGGCTTGGCCACTAGGAGTGGCCTGTTGTTGTGAAGCTGTTGCTGCATTAAGCGCATCCTGTTATCGGAGTGTTTACAAGGCAAGGATATTGCGTGGAATGAGAGCAAACGAGCGAAGTCAAGGCGGGGTGCTTAGTTGACTCCAGCACAAGTGCTGGGCCCCAGAGCACGTGAACCTCCTGCCTGCGCACCTCCTCCTCGTCCTCTGCATCGCTCTCCACGCACTCGCTGTCGCTCAGCACCTTCTCCTCGATGGCGTCCAGCACATCGTCCCCCAGCTCCAGAAGCTGAAGCGTGCCTACAAAGCAACCGCAGATAGTTTGCAAGCCAGTGCAGATTGGTGAGACCAAAACCATTCCGGCAGGTTCCAGCAGATCTCAAGACCTTGGTTCGCTCGGGCCTGCGCAGGCCCGCTCCGGCCACCTACAGTAGGTACTGGGTCGCGCCAGTGCACCCACCACCCAGCGTGCCTGGCGGACCGGGGCCGCCGAACCACGCAGGGGACCTTACGCGTGCACCATGGCAGCTCCCATACAACACACGACCTAAGGGCGGGGCATTTAGCTGCTTGCAAGGACTCAACTTGCTAGCATTTTGCCACCCCGCCAATTTGCCAGTTTGACAGTTTTGCTGTCTTTACGACCGCTGAACTTGTGATTGCCTTTCTAATGTTACTTTGAATGCAAACGCTACGGTATGCCCCTTAACTGCGGCATACCCGGCGAAACGACCAATGGATTTCCTCACCCTCGTCCGGCGGAAGCGCGTGCTCGTGTTCCTCGGGCTCATCTGAGTCGCTATCATCGGCTTCAGCATCGCTGTCCACCTTATACTCGTCGTCGTCGTCCTCGCCTTCGTCCTCGAACGGCCAGGGCTCAAGCGTGCGCTCTGGCAGCTCCAGCTCGAACTGCTCCATTTTTGGAGCTTAATAAGTAATGCCGTGCTAGCGGCATGTCAACAAACGTGGAGCAGAGCTAAAGCTCGACCAAGCGGCTGCTACCATATCAGAGAGCAGTCAAGTTTGCGAGGCGCAACTGTGTTCGTGTAAAGGAATTATGAAAGTATAATAAGTACAAAACATGACTGTGAAAGAAGGCTCGCGGTTGAGCAATCGCGCTGATTCGCCTGCAGCGGGTTCTACAAGAGCGACAGCTGTTCTCTTCCCATGGGCACCAGGTCCCCTGGCGCCACGCTCTGCACCTTGTGTTAGCCGAGAGTGCTTCTGTAGCGTTGCGCCAAGGCCCAAGGGTGCGACCGAAAGGGGGAAGGCGTGTCTACGGTCTGGACTCACAGGGACTCATCACGGACTCATAGGCCCAGCCCACATCCGTGCAGGTCAGTCCTCCACCTGCACGTTTCGGGCCAAAATGCTCTTGATTGTCTACCGAGTTTTACAATGAATGAGCGCCACACACGACGCCCGCAAGCTCTGATGTCCGGGCTCAAACTAAAGAGTCCAGCAGTTAGGCAGGGTGATGCAGGCCCCTCTGCATACCGCCAGCACCCGGGCGGGGCAAAAGACGTGGCTTGGCGAGACACTTATAAAGAGATATGGGATATGCAGGGGGATTCATGCATCAGGTGTGGCCCCGCCGAGAGCGGGATCCCGCCGGCATTACACCACGAATGCGCCTTTCGGTCAACACGCTTTCCATTAGCGTAGCAGTAACGTACCGTGCAGGCTGGTCATTATGTGTGGTGCACGTAAGTTTGTGTTAGCGGGCAAAAATGACGTCGCGGGAGTCCCCAGGCCTATGTCAACGCCCCGCCACGTGCCGCGTATGCCTCATGCTGTTCGTATATAATATATTGGAGGACATGGCGCGGAATCACGAATCTTGTTCCGCGGAACCGCGACTTAGGGACGCGAACCGCCTTGGCGAACCGTTCGGCAATTCCTAAACCCTCATGCAAAATCCCAAATTAAAATTCATGAACGAAAAACCCGTATACTAAACCCCCCAAAATTATTCTGAGCAGACGCTCTGGTCAGAGGTAATCCCCCGCAACAAGCGAGCTCGCCGGCTTCACCAGCTTCGCCCTAAGAGGGTATTAAATCCCTGAAACCATTTTTACAGTGATATAAAACACAGAAAAACATGAAGAAGCAAATATTGGCAAGGGTTCCGCTGAAGCCGGTTCCGCTCTGACTGGTTCCGCCGTTGTCGATCGGTGGTGCCCCGACCACTTACTGACTGCATGCAATAGTGTGGATGAGCTCTCAGGCAAGACGACGAAATTGTGCCCCGGAAAGACAAAACGGACAATCGTGTGTTATTCAGCATGGGTCCCCGCCTCTTTGGAGAGCTTTGCGAGCCTCGTTGGGCACTACACGGCAACAATAGTGGTATTTTGCATTCTAGTCACATTTACATACTATTTGGCCTGCGAGCAAGGCCTTCTAGCTATCTCAAATAAACAGACCGGGTCGTCCAGCGCCGCGACAGGGCGCTAGCTTGTACTCTTTCACGTTTGCACGCATAATTGATTAAGGAGTCTCGCTCTGACAGACGGCCCCAGGCTCGCTGGGGCCACGCTACGCGGATAATGGACAGTCATGCCGCGCTTTCGGCCGAATCGGGCGCGGGGGTGCTCTTGACAATGTCACAAAGCAATACTACAATCATACACATACAGAGAGCATAGGCGGGGGACGCTGCACCCACCTTAGGCGATCCTTCGCCCCCCGTTTGGGCCTGCTGACCGCGCTCGAGACCTTTCATGAACTTCGTGCAAAGTTTTACAGTGGCAGTGATACTGCTCACCGTATTCGGGCGCGGTGTGGCGGCCCACGCTGCTGACGATTCGTGCCTCACTAGGGAACTGGCGAGCTCCGTCTCCGAGCAGTGAGTAAAACCCGGGTTCTATTGCCCGGGGCCGGCCGGGGGTTGAGCACATGTTGCGAAGCTGCTCATATGCATGTGGCCTGTTTCTTGTAAACAGGTGTCAACAGCCAGGCACGCCGTCGGGCGCCGTCCATAGCGCGGTAGTACGCGCGCTGTCCCGATGCCACGAAGAAACCGCTGTTCGGGTACGTGCCTGGGTTTTGGGCACGCCCAGTCCAGCTCGCTGCTGGTCGTGCGAATGACGTGCGGCAGCTGCTGGCTGCATCTGGTAATGTCCCAAAGCTATAAGGCTTTCTTAAACACAGAACGTTTTTCCTGTTCGTGTGCCGCACAGGGCCTGCGGGTTGTGTTACCGGACATATTCCACAGCTGGCTGCAGCCGACGCTGGCAGCGTTCAGCAGCCGCCACACAGTCCGGTTGGATACTAGTGTTTGGCCAACGCTACACCTGCATGATCAATTGGTTGGCGAGGCGGCGCGGGGCGGCGGCTGCATCACGGATGGCGGCTGCACCACCACCGGGAACGGCGCGATGTTATTAGTCAACAATAGCAGTGACGCCGCCAGCAGCGCGCCCCCTGCAGCACTGATCCTGCATACCATGGGATCCACGCAAGAGCTGGCCGGTTCTGGGCTGCTCGCTGACCTGAGGTGCGCAAAGCACTGCGCGAAGTGTTGCGGGGCTGGGGCCCGTGGCTAGCGTCGTTCCTGCTGTGCGCGCGTTTATTTGGATTCCCAGGAGTGCGCAATGCGCAAGACTGCTCTGCTGCAGTATTTGCAAGCTCATTGCTCCAGCCACCATCCGTGTGCCTGCTCTCCGGCTGCAGCGAACTCGTGTCCAACCATAACACGGGCGAGATACAGTGGCCCGACATCTCGCAGCTGTACCGCTTGCAGCTCTCCACGTACATGGTGTGTTTTGCATGTTGCGTTCGTTGCACTGCTCACTGCTGCTGGTTGCGCTATCACCCCCACGCACTACTCTGATCCAGTGTGCGGACTTACGGCATTTGTATGTTACTGTTGATGCCTGCGCTATTTCGGTTTGGCGGGTACGACAGTGGCGAACGCGTGCCCTGACCCACTGCTTGCACATTTATGCCTCGATCGTTTCCAGCTGGCCGCCATGCTGAAGAGCACTAAAATGTGCATGTTTGTGTGGTGCTCATTCATCAGGGCAAGATTGTCAGCGTCCCGCTCGACGGCGGTAGCGGCTACATGCTGAGCCGCACAGACGTGCTGACGCGCATGGGCATCAGCGAGGTGGGCATCATGCATGGAACTAAATCAGGAAGGGAATAATGCGTTGATGATCGCAACGGCGCGTGCGATTACCTGAGATGGGAGCAATTTGCTTGCTATGTGTGTGTCCATTCTTGTGCCCGCAGCCCCCGCAGTCCTGGACAGAGCTGCTGGATTTCATTGCATACTATCTCCAGTCACTCAGTACGGCGGCGGCCCTGCGCAACGCCACCAGTGTTGCGGCCAGCGGCGCCGCCCCGCTGCCCCCGTACCCCTTGTGCATGCCCGTCGGCGTGGGTAAGACTACTGGGCGGTCTATCTTTGCATCATCATGACATTTATTTTGCAGGGGTGTACGTACCTGGAGAGGGTATGTGTGAGGACACACGCTTGACCCAAGCTGATGCGTGTCTATCATCAGTGCAGCATAGCCTGCTGGCACAACTTGCCGTCGCCCCTGCTGCCCACCCGCAGCCTGCCAGCATCGGTTCAACCTGAACGTGGTGTGGACGTCCATCGCCCAGACGCATGGCGTGGAGCAGGGCGTGCACTTCAACGCCTCCGCCGGGATGGAGCCCCTGGTTGACTCGCCGGCGGCGGCCGAGGCCTTCCGGCTGCTCTCCGCGCTGCTGGAGGCTGCGGCGCCGATGGAGCCCGACGAGGCCTGCACACACGGCGCGCTGGGCTTTGCGCGCGGGCGCTGCGCGCTGGTGATCGCGGGCATGATTCCGCAGCTCAAGGTGCGCATGCATGCGCGTGGCAACGAGCAGCAGACCGCCGCTGCATGCGTATGCTCGCTCTGCATGCATGCGCGCAGGAGGGCGGCGGGCTCGTGACAGCAACAGTAGCAGCAGCAGGAGAGGGGCGGGGCGGGGCTTTGTCTGATGCATTCGATCACCGCACGGCTCATGTGCCGCTGCAGATTCTTGCATACGGCATCTTTCAAGCTGGCCATCCAGCAGCAGCTAGACAGCTTTGTATGTAGCGCCGAGCAATTAATACTCCTGCTGCTGTGCTCACGCGCGCGCCCCCTACCTCCTGCCCGCAGTATTTCACGGACCCATCCGTGCGCGCCACGGTGGCCCAGTCCGACATCCGAGTGTCCCCGATGCCTGGGTCGGAGCTGGTGTGGCCCCGTAGCAACGGCGACGTGGCAGCGGCGGCGGGCGCCGGCGGCGGCCTGGTGCCGTGCACCACGCGGCTGTGCCCCTACGCCAGCGCGGTCACGTGCAGCACGCCCTACTGCAGCCGCACGCGGCTCATCAACTTCGCGCCGGCGGCGCTGTTGTGGACGCTGACAGCTAGCATCAACGCAAAGTGCGTGAGCGCAGCGTGCAGCACGAGCAGTAGCTAGTCACCGTGCCCGCCGAGCACTGCATGCAGCTTCCCTAGCCTGGATGTCGCAGCCTTAGCACCTGCTGCTGCACATGTGACGGTGCAGCGGGCACAGCACGCAGGGGCGCGACGCTTGTCACACCTATCGGCCTTGCTTGAAACGAGACATGGATGGATGGAGAATCGCGCTGCATTTGCGGCACACATGTTGGTCAATCAGTGCCGAGGTGTCTTGTGCAATGACGCGTCCACTGTGGCAATGCCACAAGGAGAACACTTTGTTTGGTGCGTGACTGCCTTGTCGCCCCACCCTGCCCACCGTCATTCAAACGCGTACATATTGCTGTACTGACACATACGTGCTGCACGCGCACACACGCACGCCCCGCCCCGCCCCGCCACGCACACATACAGGGCGCCGTACCTGGCGCAGCTGCTGGCGTTCCAGGTGCTTAGCTACCTGGCGTCGCCGGAGCGCTACGGGCCGGCCGAGCCGGTGTCGCCGTTGGTGGCGCTGGCGCCGGTGCGCGACCGGTTCGCCAGCGTGGACGGCGCCAACGCCGACATCTACACGCGCGCCGGCTACGACCTGGGCCTGATGGAAGTCGGCCTGGCGGTGGCGCGCGGCGGCAGCCGCCGCCACCCTAACAGGGCCTGGCCGCTGCGGATGGCTGGCAGCAAGCTGTACAAGTAAGTGCTTGGCGCGCACGGCGGCGGGAGCGAGGCGCCGGCGGGTCAGTTCCGGGGACGGGCTTGCTCTATTCCTGCAGCGGCGGCGGCCCTGCTGGCTGTCGCTTTGCCTTGTGGCGCGCACGCGTGTATACGCTCTTTCAAGTTCTTGCCGCGCGCATTGCAATTCCTGTGCCGCTGCCTCCCCTTCATAACCCGTGCTGCTGTGCACATGCTGCAGCTCCGTCGTGGAAGACCTCCTGTCGGACGTGCGCGCCGGCAGGATCGCGCTGGGCGGGCCGCCGGTTTCTGCGACGCCATACTACAGGGCGGCGGTGGCGGCGGCGGCGGCTGCGGCGGCGGCCGCGTCCACCAGCGGCAGCAGTACGGCCCTGCCACTACCGTCACTGCTACCCCCGCCGCCAGGCAGCGGCAGCTGGATGCGGTCTTCTTCCTGGGCGGCTTCGCTGCTCGCCGCCATCGCCACCTACAGCAGCAACAGCGGCGGTCAGGGCGGTCGTGGCGGAAGCAGCGGCGACCCAGATGACAGCGGCATCAGTGGTGACACGGACGGCGGCATGCCGTTGGCGGCAGCGGGGCTGCTGGACTCCATTGGCCTGGCAGCGGCGCTGGCGGCGGCCAGGGACACGCTGGCGGCACACTACATCCCCGAGGTAGGTGGCCGCCTCCAGGGGGATGCAGCTGCGTGCGTGCAGGTTGTCAATACCAGCCCATGCTATACCAAGAAACCACGAACGTAGGGGGTCGGGCACACGGGTATGACGCAGGAATCGTGTCTACACGTGTTTCTCTGCACACGCGCGTATTAAGCCCCCGCCTTTCAGGCTATGGCATTATAAACATATAAGGACCTTCAGTCCTGACGGGGAAGTCGAATTGTGTGTGTCGCTGTCACCAAATTTCGCGAAGTATGCTTTCGCCGCTGCCCAATAGTTTGACTGTTGTATGTCTCCTTAGTCTATGTATGCATACGTCAACCGACGGCAATCAATACTATTGTCAAAGCAGCGATATTTTGGGAGTGATATATGGAAGCATGTTGACCGCAATGTCACCGATTGCCCTCAAACTGAAAACTGATACGTGCAAGCTACCGGGCTCTGTTAGCGAGGTCGGCCAGGCGACCGTGCCGAACCGTGTCGACAGGGCAAAACGCACCCCCCGGACGAAATGCCTTGTAGCAGCTAGGTGCCCGGTAGTGCCGAAATTTCCACGTGCGCCGCGGCTAGAACAGGTGTTGTAGACCACATGGCTGGAACTTGGTATTGGCAATATGTGGGCAACCCTGTCAAAACCGCCGTACCGTTTGGCCCCTCCCCCAGACCGGCGTCATACCCGTGTGGGGGTTGGGGGGTGTTAGACAAACCCGCCCCAATCAAGCAGAAGCAAAATGCATGCATGCCGCTGCCTGTACGGACTACCTATCTACCGGTCAACCGTGCGTGTAGGCGTACCTGGCCAAGTACCTGACGTCGCTGGGCCGCAGCGACCTGAGCGTGGCAAGCGTGTCAGCGGCCGCTGGGGGCTCAGGACCCGCCGCCGCCCGCCGAGGTGAGGCAGCTGCTGCTGCTGCTGCTTGCCGCTGGAGCAAATGCTGTCATGACCACCTTTGATTGGGTGCAGACGGCGGGTGCAGGCCACTGTTTTGTACATGCATGCTGCCCGCAAGCAAGCAAGCTCGCTGTAGCCGTTCCGCTGCCGCCCCTCACCGGCGGCGCCCATACACGCATGCGCCTACTGCTGACACCCACCCATGTGTAAACATGCATAATGTACACAGCAGGAGGTGAGCCCGCATCACAGCAGCTCCAGGTCATCATCCCCGTGTCCGTGGCGTCCGTCTTCGTGTTCTTGGTGGCGGCGCTGGTGCTGGCCCTCCAGCTGCGGCGCGGCTGTCGGTCCCGACGGTGCTGTCGGCTGGGCTGCTGCGAGCACGCGGTCGGATTTGGCTGCTGCTACTGGTGGTGTAGGCGGCCGTGTGCCGGCGGCGGCGCTGCCACCTCTGCTGGTGGCTTCCTACAGCAGGGGCCAGACAGCAGCAGCAGCCCTATGAACGCGGCCGCCACGTATGCGCCGGAGCCGTTTCAGCCCGCAGTCATAGTCGTGACTGACATTGGTGCGTGGGTGGCGGCGGCTGTATGTGGACACGCACGGAGCGGTGTGTGTGGGGTACTTTGCGCCGAGCGGTTGGCGTAAGCCGCTGCAGAAGTAAGGGCGGTAATCACGGTTGCTGAAGCGGCCCTGCCTGCCGTATGCCTTTGCCTGCACTACGGAGTACTCTGCACCACTGCCGGCTCGATTGACGCGTGCTGCGCATGCTTTATGCTCTGTCTCATTCCTCCTACGTGTGCACCCGCTCGCAACAGAGAGCAGCACGCAGCTGTGGGAGGAGCTGCCGGCGGAGGTGATGGCGGCGGCCATGCAGCTGCACCACCGTGTGGTGCGGCGCCTGCTGCTGCGGCATGACGGCTACGAGAGCCACACGGGTACGACGTGCGTGCGTGGGCGTGCGGTACGCCTTGGGGCGTGGCGTGGGTAACGCCGTGTATGTGTATGTGTCATGATGATGCGTCTCGGACCCAGCCAGGCGGGGGACCCGGCGGAGCCACCCTACCACGACATGGCTGTTGGGCACCGCGAGGGATGCTGAGGCGTTGGATGGAGTGGGGTGGGGTGGGATGGCACCTGGAAAGCAATAATAGAAGCACATACACCTGCACCTGGCGCTGAAAGCATGGCTGATGCCGCCTGCTGGTCGTCCCGGCCTCATTGCCAACTGCAGAGGGCGACTCGTTCATATGCATCTTCCGCAACGCGCATCGTGCCGTGACGTTTGGCGCCGACCTGCAAACGGAGCTGGTGCGGCTGCCCTGGCCGCGGCAGCTGCTGGAGCACCCGGTGAGGAAGCGCATGATGAGATAGCGCGGGCGGAGAGCAAGATTCGAATTTACCACGCTCACGGGCAGGACGCACGTTAGTTGCTAGGGGCTTCCGTGGTGCAATAGACAGTGGTGGTACACGGCAGGGGGGGGGGCCGCCGCCGGCCGCGGCGGCGGTGGCGTGACGCGCCACCATGCAATCCATCTGCTTGCTAGCGGCACAAACGTTGTCCCTGCTGCACTCCTGGCCTGGCCTGTCGCCCCGCGGCCCCACCATTGCGTGCAGCTGTGCAAGCCTGTCTACACGCTGCTGCCCGAGCTGTACCCCTTCAAGCGAAACAAGGCCACCCGGACCGTTACGCCCGCAGCAGCACCCGACGCGCAGTCAGGGCTCGAGACAATGCTGCAGCAGGCAGGCGATGGCGGCGCAACGGCGGCGGTGCCGCCGCCGCCGGTGCCCCGCCCGCAGACAGTGGTGTCAGCGCCACACCAGCAGACGGCGTTTAGTGGAGGCGAGGTCGCTGACGGCGCCTGTGGCCTGTCGCACTGGTCGCGCCCCGCCGACGCAGCGCCTGCTGAGCCAGCAGCAGCTGCAGCCGCCATGGCGCTCAACCTCCTCAGCTCCTCGCTTTGCGATGACGACATCGCCGCCGCCGTCGCGCTGCAGCTCGCGAACCGGACTACGGTGACGACGACGGCAACATCGTGCGACAACACAATCACCGGTATGGCGGCGGCCGTGTCCGCGGCCCTGGTGGCCGGCGGCGGCGGCGGCGGTGGCGGCGGCACCGCGCAGGGCGGTGCGCAGCCGCAGCCGCAGGGCGGCCGGCCGCAGCTGCCGCAGAGCGGCAGCTTCAGGCTCATGTCCCGCCGGGGCTCCTATGGCCCCGCCTCAGCCGCACACTACCAGCAGCAGCCCGGGCGCCACGCGCTCCTCCAGCCACAGCCTGTGAACCCCGAGGACGGCAGCAGCCACGGCGCAGCAGGCGCTGCTGATGGAAGCTCGGCGGAGAACCATGCTGTCGCCGCCGCCGAAGCGATGGCGGGCGTACAGTCCCTCCTGTTGGCCCCTAACACGATGCTGACGAGGCAGCGCACCCAGCCAGCCAGCGCGCCGCCAGCCTCGCAGCAGCACGCAGCCGCGGTGGCGTCAAGGGCCACACCCGTCAACGTCAGGGCCGTGGCCACGGTTATTGGCTACGAGGAGAGCCAGCAATCGCTCATGTTGGAGGGCAGCTCGCCTGACGACGGCAGCGCCGCATACGCCTGGTACATGGGCACCGCACCAGGGGCCCACCTGGCTGCTGCCCGTGCTGCCACTACAGGCACTGAGTCGTACGGCCGGCTTTCAGCGCGGTGGCCTCTGCGGGGTGCCGCGCACGAGGCGGCAGCAGGTGACGCAGCGGCAGCGGCGGCATGCCGCGACACAGCAGGTGATGCAGCTGTGCAACAACAACAGCCGCAGCCGCTGCCGCAACGTAGCAGCCCGGCCCGCCGGCAGCACCCGGCTTCTAGGCTGCTGGCACGCCTCTTCAATAGGGACCGCGCGGCGGCGACATCAGCGACGGCGGCGCCAGCAGCAGTCGACGCTGCCAAGGTGGCAACAGCAGGCAGCGGGCGCAACCTGCTGACACGTGGAATTGCAGGTGCTGTGGCCGCCGCAGCTACGACAGGGGCCGGCGGCACCTCTGCAGCGTCTGCCCTCGCGCGGCGCAACCCCACCCACCTGCAGCTGTGCCGCTGCAGCACGACCAGCAGCCTCGGCGGGGGCCATGGCTCGAATTCGCCGTACGTGACATCGCCGCGCCGCTGGGCTCTCACGCCAGCTTCGCCGCCAGCTGGTGGCGCCACAGACGACGATATGTTTGAGGTGTCGCTGGCCCTGGCGCCAGTCGCTGAAGCGGTGGCGCCAAGCGCTGATGGCATGTCACATGAGCTCGCGGCGGCCTCGGCTGCTGCGGGGGGTGCGGGCGCGGGCGCATGGGGTGGAGCAGGTGCTTCCGGGCCCTCTCCGACAGGCCGTGCGCTTGCCGTGGCACCGGCGGCGGTCGCCGCAGGGCGGCCCGTGAGCCCGCACGCCGCATGGCTCATCCCTGCTGGAGAGGCCGACGTGATGGGTTCAGAAGATGAGGATGATGAGGTCACCTACACCATGGCCTTCCTTGCTGGGGCAAACGGCCGGCTGCCGAGCCTTTGCGCCGCGCCGGGCCTCCCGAGCCTGCCGTCGTCACGCCGCTGCTCGTCTGGCGCCTTTGGCCCAGCAGCAACACTCATGGCGCTGCCGCCGTTGCCACGGCCGGCCAGCTGGCAGCAGGAGGGCTACGCAATGCCGGCAGCTATCTCCACCGCGCAGGTGCCACAGCGGATTGCACAGTACTTTGCGGCGCGCAAGGAGGTGGATCTCCACCACCAGAAGCAGCTGGGCCTTGACACCTTGTCGCCGTCACCGGCGGCCGCCGCCGCCAGGCCGGCCGCAAAGCGCGCCACCACTCTCGTGTATAGGTGAGGACCGGAACACCCGGTGATGGCACTCCGGACCCTGTTTGTGAGAAGGCTCTGCTAACGACCTGCTTGGCTGCCCATGCTCTTGGCTGCTGCGGCCCGCACAATGTTGGTCATGCAGGGGCCTGCGTGTGCGCGTGGGCATGTGGGCCCTCCCCTCGCTGTCGCCGTCGGAGCTGCGGCACAACGCGGCGGCGGCGCGGCTGGTGGTGGGCGGGCCGTGCCTGGCCGCCGCCAAGGCGCTGGCCGACATGGCGCACGGCGGCCAGGTTCTGGTGGCGGGCGCGGCGGAGGGCGAGCTGCAGCAGGAGCTGCGCTACCTCAAGCTCAAGTCCGCGAACGGCGGCGGCGGCATCTCGGTGAGTGCGTGTATGATTGTGCGCAGCGGGCAGGCTGCTGCTGCATGTGTGTATGTGCGTGGCCGTGCGTCATGCGGCGGGTCACAGTGCTGTGGGCCGTCCTGGCATGCCACTGCTGACGCGGTAAGCCGCCTTCATTCGCGCTGCTTCCGGTTGACCACGTGCCTTGATGGCGCAGCTCCTACAACTGGGAGTCTACGACGACCTGAGCCAGCACCAGGCTGTCGCCGCCGCGGCCCAGTCGGCCGCACGGCAGCCGCTCGACGAGGCCGCGCTGGCCGACCTACTGTCCCTGGATGTGGAGCTGGAGCTGGCTCACCTGCAGCTGCAGCGCCTGCGCCTACCGTCAATGCAGGACGGGTACAGCAGGCTGGAGGATGCCGTGACGCCGTCAGCGGCAACGCCGGTCCGCGCGCAGCTGACGCCGCGCTCCCGGACGCAGCCCCGGCTGCCGCGTCAGGCGCTGTCGCCACCAGGGCCGCCGCCGTCCGCCACACCTTCTGCTGTTGCTGCTGCGACAGCTGCTGTGCCGCCGCCGCGCGGCGCCACGCACGTGCTGTGCCTGGTGCCGGCGGCGCTTAGCGCTCGCGTGGTGCACACGCCGCCGCTGCGCGTGCCGGCGACGCTGGGCCGCGTGAGCGAGCTACACGACGCGCCCACTGGGGCCGTGGCGTACCTGGTGGTGCAGGTGCCCAGGGTGGCGGCGCTGATGGCGTGGGACGTGGAGGCGGCGGGCGAGTCTCTGCGGCTGTTCCGCGACACCGCGCGCCGGCTGCTGTCGGCGGCGCCGGTGCGGGGGTATCAGGTGGGTGCGGTGGGCGCATGCGGTGCGGGCGGGCGGGCTGGCCGGCTTGTGGGCTGGCGGGCCGGCTTGTGGGCGGGTGGTGGGCGGGCAGGCTACGATGCTGAGCTTGCACATGCGTGCCGGCTGCGCCCGCCCGCCACTGCCTCGCTGTCACTGCATGTATCGCCCTTGAAGATGCATTCTGGTGTCTTGCTCGCTGCCACGACTGCCCGCGCAGGTGCCGGCGCTGGAGGACCAGCTGCACGTCGCCTTCCCCGCAGTCGCCGCCCTGGCCGCGCTGGGCTTCGCGGAGGCGCTGCGGCTGGCGTTGTTGGATGCCCCCTGGCCCCAGGTGCTGTGATGCAGCAGAGCACGCAGCGGTACTAGGTTGCAAACTCATGAGCCCAGAGCTCTACCTTCACCTGACTGCGTGCATCCGCAACAAGCGAGCATGCTGAGCCCTGTCGCACCAACTGCGCACTGCAGGCGCTACTGGATCACGAGCTGGGTGAGAGGATTGAGATCCCCGCGCGCGACACGGCCGCTGCGGTGCCGCAGTCGCTCCTCGCTATTCCGTCATCTGCAGCCGCCGTGGCCGCCGCAGCAGCTCCTGCTGTCAGCCTTGCCGATGCCGCGCTGCAGCTTCACAGGCCCGGCGAAGGTATGACCTCTCAACGGCCGCCGCCGGCTCTAACGCCATCAGGCGGCGCCTCGGCAGCAATGCCGCGCCTGGCCGTCGGTAGGACGCCGACCGCGCTCGCTGCTGCGGCACCTGGCGGTGACAGTGACAGCGCAGGCGGCGCTGAAGCCGCCGGGGACCTGCGGCGTGGCTCAACCTCATCAGGGTGGAACCTGCTCCGCTTCTTTCCCACCAGCGCTGGCGGCGCGGCCGCTGGTGGTGACGTGGCAGAGGCGGGCCGCGGCAAGGGGCCCGGCCTCGGCGCTGCGGTTAGCGTGCCCGCGACGCCTGCGGCGGCTGTGCATCGTCTAATCTCCGCCGCGTCATCTGCCCTGACAACGCCGCGGAAGGCTGTGCGCTGGAACTTTGCGAGCCAGCGGGGCCGCGGCATCAGCACCAGCCCCACGCATGCCGGCGTGAGCCGCACCGCCGCCGGCATACTGCAGCACACGCCGGCCGCGAGCTCACAACAGCACAGCGGCTCCCGGCAGCCGCAGCGGGCACGGGCGGTGCAGCTGTCGCGATGGCGGGGGCATGGACAGCGCCGCGTTGACCGCATTACATAGCGACCAGCTTCGTGCAGGCATTGCACGTGTGCGGGTGGCGTCCAACCTTGAGCGGCAGCCGCAGCATCAGGAGCAGCAGGAGCAGCAGCAGCAGCAGCTGGCGTCCGCGCCGCCGCTAACGGCGTTGCGGCTGCCTATCGACAAAGATGACAGGCCGCCGCCGGAACGGGAAGGAGCAGCGCTGCTGGCAGCGGAGGCAGGTGCGTCGCAGCGTCCGGAGTCCTGGACGGACACAAGCGTGCTGCTTGGCAGCAGCAGTGTCCCTGGCACGCAGCGGCAGCCACACCTGCATTCCACCGGCCTGCTACTGGCCGCAGCCAGGAACAGCAGCAGGGGCGGCGGTGGCGTCGACCTGTTGGGCAGCGGGGCTGAAGGCGTGAGCAGTGGCGGTCTGAGCTGGCAGCAGCAAATGCAACAGTTTGCGGCCGCTACCGATGCCATCTCCGGCTCATCAGTTCCCCTTGCGGGCCCGTTCAGCGACAAGATCAATGACAAGGGCTCCGCAGCCGGCTGCACACGTGTATCGGGCCTGGACACGTTGCGGTTTGCCGAGTACTACTCGCATTGCATTGGCAGCGCAGCCGGTCTAGAGCCGCTGGGACAGCAGGCTGCGGCGGCCGAGCCAGCTGCAGTGGCTGCAGCATTGCTGACTCCACAGCTTTCCGCCGCTGCCGCCGCCGGGGGCCTGCGGCACAGCGGCTACCCAGCAGGAACCAGCAGTGACAGCGACAGCGCCATCCCGCAGCTGCAGGTAGATGGCCAGCGTGGCGGCGGCTGGGCCAGTGGTGCTGCCGGTACTGCCGCTGTGACTGGTGGCTGCCCCAGCGCAACGCCCTCCTCTGCCACAACCCCGGTCAGCCAGCTTGGCGGCGGCAGCGGTGAGGCGAGGAAACGCTGGCAAAGCCAGCAGTCGCAACCTATGTCGCTGCGCGCACAGCAGCGGCCGCAGCTCATTCCGATGAGGGGTCTCAGGTAAGCGGGCGTGCGGAGGCAGATGCCCCGATGTGGCCGCGCATACCATGCACACTGTGCTGGTGTAGGATTACTCGCGCAAAGGCGCTCCTGACCACACGCATGTCCTCAACACGGCCCCTCCACGTGCGTACATGCCCCTTGCTCACCAGGATTCGCATGGGAGTCGCCACTGGCCCCGCCGAGTGGCGCATCAGCCGCAGCGCCCAGGCCCTGGTTTACACCGGTGCCACCGTTGCGGCTGCCATCAAGCTTGCCAGCGTCGCAAGTGCTGGACAGCTGCTGTGCGACCGGGCCACGCACATGCAGGCCACTGCTTCCACGTCAGGCGCTGCACCAGCAGCGGCTGCAGCCCACAGCAGCGATGCAGCGGCCCCGTACGGCCTGGCGCCGGCGGTGGCGGCGGCCCTGCGCGACCCGCAGCCAGCCGTGGCGTTCAGCCCGCTGGTAGCGCGCAGCAAGGCCAAGGCTATGGTTGGCGCGCAGCTGTGCAGGTCGGTGGCGGGCGCATGCAAGCAAAGGGGCGCTACCTGTGTGACCGCAGGGTTGCTTGCTTGCGCATGTTTGCGAGGTGTCATGCGTGGGCACACACACCGCCGCCACTGCCGCCTCTACCTGCTGCCCCCCCTTTAACCAACCTGCATGGAATCCCCTTCCCCGCGCACAGCTTCACACAGCGGTCGCGCGCTGTGCCCATCCCTGCCGCGTTCCCTGGGCAACCGACGCCTGCTGTGACAGCGGTGTTTGGAGCGGCGGGCTTGCGTTCCGCACCCAGTGGCACTACCGATGTGCTGCGCGCGTCAACGCTGCTGCCGCTGCTCCGGCCCTCGCAGCCGAGCCTGCACAACCAGCAGGCCCCGCTGATCGCCTCGTACACCTCGTACAAGGCGCCGCCGGGGCCGGGAGCTGCAAGTGCGTTTGCGCCCGCCGCCGCACTGGCACTCGCGCATGCCGCAAGCCCAGCTGGCCGCGTGCAGCAGCCCGGCAGCTATGAGCCTGGCCACGGCGCCGCCACGCTTAGGCGGGGGGGCTCGAGCTGCCTCGCATCAGCCCCTGCCAACGCTTTCGTCATGCGTGACGGCAGCAGCTACAGCCACGGCGGCTCTGGCCAGCAGCAGCAGGCGAGCGGGCAGCCGGCGCAGCTGCAACAGGAGCTCCCGTGCACCTACTCGCAACTGCCCACCTGCTGCGCGCTCGGTGCCGACACGGAGCCTGGCTTGAGGGCTGTAATTGCCGCAGTTGCTGCGGCAGCAGCTGGCTCCTTCGGCGACGGTGGTAGCGGCGGCGCCCAACACGCGGCCGGCTGCGCCGGCCCAATCAACATGGCAGTGCCGCCCGCCACTTCAAGGCCTCGCAGCAGCCATGCAGCACTGCTAACAACCAGCCCCAGTAACATGCAGGCTTTCCGGGCCCCGCCTCCTCCAGCTGCTGTCGCACCAGAGACTGGGGTGCAGCAGCACTACCAGCAGCAGCAGCAGCAGCAGCAGCAGCAGCAGCAGCAGCAACAGCAACAGCAACAGCAAAGGATCCGCGCGGCATCGGCTACGCCTCTGCCATCGCCGCACGCCCAGCGCCCGCCCTCGCGGCTGCGGCTGCTGACCACCGCCTGCGGCGGCGCGCACCCCTCCGCCACAGGCGCGGGCAACTCGCGCGCCCAGAACGCCAGCGGCAGCCACCACACCGCCTCCAGCGCCGCCAGCAACACGGGCAGCAACACAGCCACAGGCATGGCAACCACGACCCTGCTGCTCACGAGCGCCACCTCGCAATCCTACTCGCGCATGCCGCTGACTGAGACCACAGCAGCGGGCACTTATACATCCGGTGGCGGCGGCAGCACCCAGGGCAGTAGTGGCGCGCCGCCGCAGCGGCTGCTGTCTAGCTACCCGCAGTCCCGCGCCTCCCTTGACATGGCGGCCCGGCCAAAATCGCCCGGGGAGGTGGAGGAGGCGCCGGCGCTGTCGCCCGACGAGCCGCCGCCGCCGCCGCCGCCCTTTGCCGTGGTGGGTAGGGCGGCGTCCGGCGGCACCGCCTCCAGCAGCAGCGCTGGGCAGGCCAGCAGCGCCTGCGCGCCGCCCAACCTGGCTTCTTCTTCTGCTGGGCTCTTCCTGTTTGCAAACGGCACCAACGGCGGCGCAAGCACCACCACCGCATCCAACTACTGGGGTGGTGGCTTGTCGGTGACGAACGCGCGCCTCGCCTCGCTGCCGGAGCTGCCAGAACGCGGCGCCAGCGGTCATCAGCACGAGGAGGACAGCTGTGTCGCATCTTTCATCGTGGACGCCACCGTCGGCGCTGATGGCCCTGCTGTGGTGGCTGCTGCGCCCGCCGCCACGGTGAACGCCGGTGTAGGACGCGAGCGAGCGCCGAACAGGAGCGGCTTGCCGCCGCCTCTCGGCAGCAGCCCGCCAGCAGCAGTGCGGCCCTCGCACGGCGGAGGCGCCCCTTCCACGGTGGAGCTGCCGCTGCTGCTGGCGTCTCCGACGCAGGCGGCATCGGCGACCGGCAGCCACGACGCGGGGCTGCAGCTCATTGCCAGCAGCAAGGTGCCACTGCGCAGCAGCGCCAGCGGCCCACACGAACACGCGGGCACGGGCGCAGCCGCCGCTGCTGCCGCGCTGCCCATTGCCCGCACCGCTGCCGCCGCGCTGCTCAGTGCCGAGGCATTGCTGCCCACCGGTGGCTCCAGTGCGTCTGCGGCGCCCAGCGTGATGTTGACTGCCGGCAGCTCGCAGGGCGGCGCCCCGGCGCCAGCAGCGGGGGCCGCGCGGGCCGCGGCTCATGTGCAGGCTTACCCGGGTAGCTCGGCGGGGGTGTCTAACGTGCGCCTGCGGCGCCTGTCCTCCGTTCGCTACCAGGGCGGATTCGACATGGTGATCAGCAGCGCCAACAGCACGGCGTCGGGCACAGGCGGCATGCGGCGCGGCCGCGGCACCGCCACCAGTGCCAGCGATGACTTCGCGCCGGACGTGGGCCGGATCCGCACGCCGGGAGGCGCCGTCGACACCCACGACCGGCATTCTTGCGTGGCCAACACGGCAGGCAGCGATGCGTGCGGCGCCGCGAGTCCGGCGGTGGCGGCGGCGGCGGCATCACTGCGCGTGCCCAGCTTTCTTGCTGGCTCGCTTTTGCGCTCGCCCATGATGCCGCTGCTGCGGGTGAGCTGCGCCTCACCTCCGGAGCGCCGCAACAGCAGCTCGCGGGCGGCAGTGTCGTTTGCCCGAGCCTCTATGCCCACGGAGGTTGAAGCGTCTGCCGCGGCGGCGGCTGCCGCCGCAGCAGCTGTGCGCGTGGCGCCTGCAGCAGCGCCCGGCGGCCTCGTTGGCAGCAGGGACACCGATGGCTGCTACGCGGCTGCCACGGCAGCAGAGGACCCGCAGCAGCGGGAGGGGCACCAGCAGGAGGAGGGGCATCATGGGGGGCTGCTGTGGTCGCCCTTTGATGCGTCCGCAACGCCATGCTCTTCATCCCTACCGCTGCCGGCAGCGGCAGACCTGACGACCGCAGCCTCGGCGCAGCCGGCCCTAGCCGCCCGCACAAAAGAATCCAGTCTGGCCGTATGGGCTGCGGGTCGCAGCGCCGGCGCTGGTGGGGGCATGTTCCCACGGTCTGCGGGAGCGGAGCCGGGCTCGTTGCTGCTCTTGCCGCTGCGCGCCTGCTCGCAGAGCGAGCGGCCCTTGCAGCACCCTGCGTACCGTCAATCCTAGAGCTGCTGCACCTTCATCCACTAGGCCGCGGCCGTTCCTTGTATGCATGAACTGATCAACAGTGGAGCGCTCGCAATATTGAAATCAATTTGAAGTGATGCATGACACACGGCGCCAGCGGCAGTCGTACACTGATCTGAGAGTGAGAAGCTGCTGACTCTACTGCTGGGGAAGATAATTGACAATGCGCGTTCCTTTGTGGGTGTGTGCCCGCGTTATTGGCTGCAGTGCTGCTCACATGGTGTGACGGAGAATACGGAGAATACGTACTACTTACTGTGGACTCGAGCTGTCGCATGGGTGCCTGCAAACCCGAAGACACGCACTGCACACTTGATGCTAATCAAATACCGGTACCAGTTAATTACTTCATACAGTTAACGCCCGCGTGGCATTGACTTATGACATAAAGCTGTTGAGTGCGCAATCCGGCGGCGGCATTGATAACGATGCCAGGCATGACAAGGTGCAGAAGGATCCATGTAGTTCAAGCATTGAACTGGGTGCAATCCCGGTCGTGGTGCGGGGCTTGCGCGGTGGCTCAAAGTGTGTGTGGGGGGTAACTGGTAAACAGTCCCGGTGAGAAATAAACTGCGAAGGACGTGACTGCGCTGCTGCTGGGTTACGCAGCCGCCTATGCGAGCTACTGAACATCACCGTATTTGGTCGGGCGGACTTGGACAATGGAGTGGCAGGTGGGCGACGGAGTCCAGAGCCGTCTTGAGGTGTGTGTGGGGGGGGGGGCACTTGGCTGCTGCGTCCGTGGGGACGGTGCCACGCGTAAAAAGACTCGCAAAGTTGCGCATACCCTACCTGCTGAGTTGCCGTGGCGCCCAGAGCTTGAGCCTCGCTGCAATAGGTCGCCACGGTAGAGTGCCCGTGCCACTGGGCAGGCGTGATGGGCACGGCGCGTGCAGCGGGCATGCACTTGTTAGTTGCACTGAGTCACCACGTGCGCACGCACGGAGTTGGTGTGTTAGCAGTCGGCCCAGGGCCGGCCTAGATGTCCGTCGCTGGTACGGCCGAGCTGAGCTGAGCTGGGCAACGGAGCTGAGGCTGGCAATCCGACTGGGAGACAGCGTACAGCCAAAGGCACTTAAGCTGCAGGACAGCTCAAACCGCAAGCGAGCGCGCGGCCCGCAGCACGCGGGCCACCGCACATACAACCACCGCCACACGCCAGCACGCGAAAGCACAGCACGACCGAAAGCAGCGAGCAGCCGCGAGAACAGAGGGCGGCAGCACCAGCACGACGATCAACTACACACGAGGCCACACGCCGCAAGCGAGCGACGACAGCCGCGCGGCGCCGCCAGGCACCGCCGCGGCACACAAACAGCACCAACAACCAGCACCGACAACCAGCACCGACAACTCCAACACGCCCGTGGCCTCGGCCAGGGTTCCAGCAAACGAGAAAAGCGCTCCAGGTTAAGGCCGAGGAAAACCCTCGACTGCCTGGAGCGCTGCACACAACCCACCACTCGCAACGTTCTCATGGACGCAGACGAAGTGCCCACACAGGTAGCGGCGCGGCAGCGGGTGCCCAAGTGCCGCCCCCACGGCCCCACCTACCCCTGGCCCGCCCCTGGCCATCCTGTCCTCCACTCCCCATCCATATACCACGCGTACAGCACTCAGCCGTGTTGCTGGCCCCAGCCCCCACTGAGCCCCAAGTCCCAAGCAGTCCTCCCCCCCCGCCGTACAACACACTAATACCGCATCCATTGCATTATCTCCGCTTCTTCACGGCCGTGATGACCGCCCACTGCTGGTCCGTCTTGACCACGAAGTCCTGGAAGTCACCGCCGTACGCGGCCTGGATCTCGGCCGCCTGCTCGTACAATATGCCCGACAGCATCAGAAGGCCGCCGGGCTTAACGTACCTATGCACAGCACAGTAGCGCGGCAGTAGCGCGGCAGTAGCAGCGGCGTAAGTGCAGCACATGAGCCGCCAGTATTAAAGGGTCGCGGCAGCGCCTAAGTACGGCATTGCGCGAGCGTTGCCGGCGCAAGCCCAGGAAAGAGGGTTGGGTTACATGTGGCCGAGGTCGCGGCGGGGCGTGTGCGTGCCGGCACTGCAGTCAACGCGCATACCCTCGCTGCGATGTAATGTGATGTGGACGCAGGGCTGCCCTCAACACGAGGTGACTGAGGTGCCAAACTGCGAGGAGGGGCAAGCCGGGCACGCACGCACGCACGCACGCACGCACGCACGCACGCACGCACCCGGACAGTCGACCTTGGAGCTCAACCAGAGGGCCGCGCAGGATGTTTGCCACCACCAGGTCAAACGTGGGCGTGGTCGCCGTGGAGCTGCTGCTGCCGCTGCCGCTACTACTGCCGCTCGCTGCTGCTGCCGCTGCCGCGATGGGCTCCGGGTCGTCGATGCCGGCGCCGCACTGCAGCGCGGTGAATGCGGGAGGCTCGTAGCCGTTGAGCGCGCCGTTGCGCTGCGCCGCCTTGACGGCCAGCAAGTCGATGTCGGTGCCCACCTGCCCAAATCACAAGCACCGTAAACAAGAGGTTTGGCGAGGGGCAGCGCGGCTGCAGTGACGGGTAAGGGGAGGCCTGGCGGCGAGGGGGCGCGGGTGTGCAGTATCCTACTCCGCTACCGCAACGGTGCATGGCGTGCACGCAAGTTGGTTGGGCGCTCCGCCGGCTCATGTCCTGGCACGGGCAGTACGGACGCTACGGAGTCAGTCTCACCGCGCTGGCCGCGCCGTACTTGAGCGCCGCGATGGCCAGCACGCCGCTGCCGGTGCCGTAGTCGCACACGCTCGCGCGCCGCAGCCGGCCCGCGTCCGCCAGCACCCGCAGCTCGCGCAGGCACATCCGCGTGGTGGGGTGCTCGCCGGTGCCGAACGCCACGCCCGGCTGCAGGGTGATGTTGGTGGCGGTAAGGTCCAGGGGCTCGGACCTGCAAGGGAGGGAGCGCGCGCGGCCGTGTGCCCGTGCGCCCGCGCGTGCGTGGCAGGCGTGAGCAGCCGGCAACCGGAAAGCGCCCACGCACATGGCACGTGTGCGTGGGGTGAGATGTGCATGCAGCGACGGCGGCGGCATGCGCGGCAGCGGCATGCAGCAACGGCGGCGGCGCCATGCGCGGCGGTAAGGTTGAGGAGCAGGCAGGGGCAGGGGCGGGGATCGGCGTCATGCCCGCCTCCCATAAACGCGTGCCGCTCTCGCTCAACGCACCAGCACTTCGTGTCTCTTACTCCTAGCCCGTGCCTGTCAGTAGCAAAGTGCATATGCCTGCTGCTCTGCCCGCACACCCAGCAAAGCGCACCACTCGGGTATGATCCACATGTCTTGGGTGATCTGCAGCGGCACGTAGCTTGCCTTGATCTGCGGGGCGGGACAGTGGGGGCCAGGCGTGCGGGGTTCAAGTTCTTTACCGGACCCAGAGACATTGCGAGGTGGGTAGTGGAGCGTGGTGTAACATTGAGGCGTGGCAGGTAGGCAGGCGGGCAGGCCGGCAGGGTTTGGCCCAATCTGCCTCTGACGCACCAGCAACCACCCATGGGAGCCCCACCACACCAGGGGTGCGGCATGCACTCGTTACAGAAAGCAGGTGAGGGAATGCCCACACCCACATACACGCCCTCCGCTTCACCCCACCGCGCGCCGCGCCGCCTCGCCTCGCCCCGCGCCCGGCCCCTCTAAAGCTCTGCCCCGCCCAGGGCGCCACCGACTCGCCTGCTCCACCCAGCTCTCGTTGGCCACGGGGCTGGTGGTGTACACCAGTCCCGCGCTGTCGGGCTGGAGCATCGCCGCCTCCCGCATCGCGTCCTCTAGCAGCGCCAGGCAGGAGTCCACGTCAGCCTGCCAGCGGCCGAGCGTTGGCATGTGTGGGCGCACACGCACGCACACATTGCGGGGAATTCTCTCCGTTTCCGTTTACTAACGCACACACACACACACATACACACTTGTGATCTCTAACACACACACGTGCACATGCACATGCACATGCACATGCACATGCACAGACACATAAAGCCTCCGCCTGACGCGCGCAGCCCCTCCACACCTCCAGCGGGAAGTGCGCCACAATGTCACACACGTCCCACAGCTTGGACACGCCGTCGTCAAAGATTTCCTGTGGAGGTTTGCGGTGGGCGCGCGCATATGCATGTCAGGGTGTCGGGAGTGCGGGCGGCATACGCGGAGCATACGCGGTATGCATTCTCGGCTTCTCCCTTGCCGTGTGCATGAAAGATGGTAGAAGTGCGTAATAGGCCCATTCCGCCATTCGCAAACTTGCGTCAGGCGAGACGGACTATGACGTCGGGACCACCACCAAGACTACCGGTATACCCCAGCCGCTGCAGAGGTCCCCCCGCCCACATCCCTCCCCTCTTGCCCACTCGCACACATATGAGCCACACCTGCTCCGGCGCCCCCTCCGGCCGATGCTCCTGCACACTGCGTGTGCGCAAGGGCACAAGTACACGGAAGGAAACGCAAGGCAACGTTAGGAAGGAAGCACTTTGACAACCGCCATGTACAGTGCATGCGGCGGCGCAGTATGGGGTCCCTTCCTAGCCACCCACAGCTGGCAGCTGGGGAAGCGGAACGCGCTGCGCCCCGCGGCCCCCGCCCCACCGCGCTCCACGCACTACTACCGGTACTCACACGACGGACTGCGCCCCCAGGCTGAGCAGTACGTCGCTGATATCATCCGCAATGGCGCCGCTGATGGCGCTGATCACACAGCGCAGGCAGGTGGCCTCGATCTCCGCGGGCGGAGGCGACACGCCGCCGCCGCTAGCGCCAGCGCTACCCGACGGCGGCACAGCGGCCGCGGCTGTGGTGGTCGTCACCGCGCGCCTGCCGGCCGCGGGCGCGGTAACGGTGGCGACAGGCAGCCGCAATCCAAGCGATGCGAAAGTGGGCGCTGAATCCCTGCAGCACGTGACGTGGAAGGCGTGGAAGGTAAGGGGGCCAGCCATCGGGGCGCGCGCCGGGTGCTCCACCCCGGCGTTTGGGCTTCCGGCGCTCTCGACACCTCGGCACGCAACCCACATGGGCGCACGAGCATGGCTGCGATATAATTGTCGAGATGTGCTGTGCAGCGCCACGACGATGCTTGGAGTCTGCCTCGCACAAGCACAATTCGGGCGGCGCAACTTTCGCCGAGGGCCCGCTTGGTTCCTCAATTGTTGTGGCTGCATGCTGTCAATAAGATAATAAGTTTGATAGGTATGTTGCGAGGTGAAACAGAGCAGCGCTGGGGCTATCGGCAAACAAACTTGACGCAACAGGTTGTTCAAGGCCGCAGTGACCCTGAAAGCGACGTGCATGAGTTATTCGGCAGCATATCCAAAAGTTAAGAAAAAACGTCTTACAAAGGGACATTCCAGCACTTGACTCCTTGTCCTATGGATGATGCCCGTGTCGACTCCCAAACCTGCCTGACACCCTCGAGGCCGCTGCCGGTCTGTCCATCGTCCCCGAGGCTCAGCCGGCCGAGTAACGTCAAGTGTGGGGAGGGGTGGCGCGCCCCTGCACGCCGTGCCCTCGCTGAGGAGCTTATACGTCACGATGTGGGCCTTGTGCTGCTGATATCTTTACAAGCAGCTTGCCACGGCCCTACCGAAGGGGCCTGCTCAGCTGGTGGTGCCGCGAATGTGGCAGGGAGAGGCCGATCACTACTTGCGTCCGCCGCGCATATGGCCACACCGGCATCAGCATCTTAGGGCTCTACTGGTTCGTAACTGCTTAGCTTGCAAGAAGGGCCGTTTGTGAGGGTGCAGGAGGGCGCGCTCAAATGGCAACCCAACCCCATACGCTGCAACTCAACACTCAACCCTTCTTGGAAATTCAGGTATCCTGCTACGTCAACTATCAGCGAAAGACGCTGTCAACTAGGGGATTGAATCGATGTTGCTAGGCTGGCGATGGCCATGCAAACCAACAGCACCAAACTGAGAGGTTGCTAGAGTCAGGCACGTGTTTGGCCCAAAGTCAGTAAAATCCATTGTGCACGCGCGGCAACCAAAATCATAAAGAGTCGCGTCTACAACTACGAACGCACTTTGCAACCCCCGCAGCATGGCGTGAACTTTGTAGCGCCATGCGTTAACAGCGTCTAAAACATGTACACAATGGGCTGACACGTGACCGCCGTGCATGCGTGCAGGCACCGGATGGCACGTGCCCGGGGGTCATGGCATACCATGGCTACCATGGCCTTACGTTCATAGCGTTTTTGCCCGTCACCATTCACAAGCCTGTAGGGACAGCTGTCCCGCGCTCACCGCATGTGAGTGAAAAGTCATGTCAGTTCACGTAAACTTACTGCTCCCTCGCCTCGATGCTGGCTGGCATCCCAGCAGCCGGGCGGCGCAGCTTCACCTCAAGATAAGGAGTTCTACTGTCTGTCTATGTCCTGTGAAGCTAGCGGGCGCGGACGCCCACATGTGTGCCCCCTCAGAGGTGCTTCAAGCTGGGGGAGGCCGCGGAGGCCGGGGAGGCGGCCGCGGCGGCCGCGGCGGCGGGCGCGGTTTCGGCGGCAGATGCACGGGCGGGGGTCGCGGCGGGCGCGGGGGAGGGCGGGGGTTGGGCGGCGGGCGCGGGTTGGGCGGTGGAGGGCTGTAAACGATTTCTCCGGTGGGCGGGTTGGGCGCGAATGGCGGCTGCGGGCTAGGCGGTGGAGGGCTTGGAGGAGGGCTTGGAGGAGGGCTTGGAGGAGGGCTTGGGGGAGGGCTTGGAGGAGGGCTTGGAGGAGGGCTTGGAGGAGGGCTTGGGGGAGGGCTGGGAGGAGGGGGTGGGCTTGGCGGTGGCGGCCGAGGCGGCGGTGGTGGGCTTGGCGGTGGCGGCCGAGGCGGCGGTGGTGGGCTTGGCGGCGGGCGTAGTGGGGGTGGGGACGGGGGCGGCGGCCTTGGCGGCGGGCTGGGTGGTGGCGAGGGCAAGCCGGGGGGCGGCGGGGGGCTATTGACCACTGAGGGAGGGGGTGGCGGGCTGGGCGGCGGGGGAGGGGGCGGACTGGGCGGTGGCGGGCTGGGCGGCGGGGGAGGGGGCGGACTGGGCGGCGGTGGCCGAGGCGGTGGCGGACTGGGGGGCGGCGGGCTGGGCGGTGGGGGCCGAGGCGGCGGCGGCAAGGGTGGCGGGCTGGGCGGCGGTGGCCGAGGCGGCGGCGGTGGGCTCGGCGGTGGCGGTCGAGGGGGCGGCGGCAGCGGCGGCGGGCTTGGTGGTGGCGGGCTGGGCGGCGGCGGCGGGCTGTTCACCACTGACGGTGGCGGTGGGCTGGGCGGGGACGGGCTGGGCGGCGGCGGGCTGGGCGGCGGACTGGGCGGCGGCGGCGGGCGCTGGGCCACGGGGGGCGGCGGTGATGAGGCTGACGGGCTGGGCACGGGCACGGGTGTGATGGGGCCGCTGCAGTCCGTCCGGGCATACATGCGGCACAGCTGCACCAGGGCGCTCTTGCCGGCCTGGATCCACACCACGGACACCTTCCAGCCGCCTCCGTACTGGTTGTCGCCACCCCTGCGCGTGCGCATGCCAACGGGGGAGGAGCACAGCAGGTCGTGAGCTGAGGGTGCTGTGAGGTTGAGAGAGAAGCGGTAGTGTGCGCGATAGCTGGCTGGCAGAAGGCACGAGGCGTCATTGGGCCCACATCAGCCCCCGTCGATTTGTTTTCTGGAGTCAACTACTCCCTCCATCCGCGCAGAGAGGGCGCCACCCCTGAAGCAACAGCTAGACTCACACAGGGTCCACGAAGGGGCTGGTGAAGGACTGGCCGCTGCTGCCCAGCACGCCCACCAGCAGCGTGCGGTTGTAGTCACGCTCATTGGCACTGCCGTTGAAATAGTGCACCAGGACCTGTGAACACACACGCACACACACGCGCGCAGCACGCAAATCGTGCTGTCACTGGTTCTATGGTGCATCGCACAGCTGCCCACGACTTGTAAAGCGGGGCACGGGACTCGTAGGAGTGGGACAAAAACATGGAGTCACCCCAAAAGGCTGTGCAGCACGACACGCGCCAAACCGCCATGCCCACCCACGCACCTTGTTGTTCAGGTCGCTGGTCAGGATGTTGTCAAAGGTGGGGCTGCGCGCGCGGAAGCTGATGTAGGCGTTGGGGAAGGGCACGCCGCCGAGCGAGTTGAAGTTCAGGAAGATGTGGTTGGTGTCGCTGCTGGCGGCGGCGGGGATCTCCCACTGGCCCGCCACGCCGGTGGAGGTGCCATCCAGGAAGGTGCCGACGAGGTTGAACTCGCTGAGCGGCGGCGTCAGCGTCACAATGGGGCTGTTCCAGCCCACGCGCAGCTGGTTGCCGGCGTTCATGCACAGGTAGCCCGGCGAGCTGCCGGCGGTGCCCATGATGTCCGACTTGTCGCCGTACTGTGCGTGCGCGGGGCAGCAGCGGCAGCAGCAGCAGGGCTTGTGGGTGGGTGCGCGAGACCGGGTGGGCGCTACGGGCCGCCCACAGCCCCGTGTTCACAGACAGTTCGTTGCGCTGCCTCAGTGTAAGGCCCGCGCTTCCCATGTGCTCTACACAGCTCCCCAGCCGGACCCCACCCAAAACCATCCGGGGTTGAACATCTTCATCTTGGGATTTGGTGTGAAACAAACCAGCCGCCATTACCCGCCCCCTCCCCCTCCCCCGGATGCACCCTCCCCTCCCACCTCGTCAAAGCCGCGGCCGGCGTGGCTGAGGCCCTGCGTGTGGCCCAGCTCGTGCATGTGCACCAGCAGGTCGTTGGCGTAGCCACCCTTGATGTACACGGAACAGCTCTTGCCGCTGCAGCCCACGCTGCCCAGGCCCGCCCAGCCGCACTTGACCTGTACAGTAGGAAGGGGGTGGTGGGTGCCGAGGGGCGGGGTTGAGGGCCGGGGTCAGGCGGCGCCAGTGTGGTCACGCGGTCACGGTAGCGCCCGCCCATCCCTGTCGCAGCATGGCGCCCCGGGCGCCCCGGCTGCGTGCCGTCTGCAGCTACGCGCATGCAGGTGTGTTGTGCACGAGCCGACGTAGCCCGCACTGCCACCAACGGCCCCCGCCACGCCATCATCACCTGCACGCCTGACTGCAACCGAACCCAACTGCCAACCGCCGACGACAGCTCGCACTGACCACTCACCAGGGTTGGCAGCACCACAATCAGGCGGCGGCGCTGCGTGCTGTCCATCTCAGGGCCGTATCCCAGCTGCGGCAAGGGGGAAGGACGGGCGCATGGGCATGAAAGGTGACGTCTTGGCAGTTGGGCAGGTGGACCTTACGCGTCCATCCCCTATGCACGGGGCGCACTTTTTCAATGTAGTCCCCCCCGTCCAATTTCTGATATCTGGCACTGACATGTGTCCGCCTTTGGTCCCATCCCCCGAAACCCACAAACACCAGGAGCCAGCTTAACCCTGCGCGAGCAAACAGTGGGTTGCCGAAACGCTGACCGCGCGCCAGATGCCACATGTCTGCTTACGCCCGGTCGCCCGCGGCATGTCAAACGCCCCAATCGCCCGTGGAGGCCCACATACGCCTCCGCTCTACTCACCGAGCGGGCCAGGTTCTCTCCGGCCATGCGCCAGGCAAACTGCTCCGCCGCGCCGCAGCTCTTGCTGCCGTCGTAGTTGTACTTGAGCACGCCGCTCTGAACCGTGCCGTTGCAGGGCACCTGCGGGGGCACACATGTTCAACAAGTGTGTTTGGCACGCGTAACACACCAGGGAGTGCCAGACTTCAGCCCCCACCCCAACGACACACACCAACCCATGTACCGGCCTCCTAGACCCCGCCAAAAGAATCCTACCCATCCACTCACCTCAATGTTGTCGAAGATGCGCGTGTTGTTCTCTCGGAAAAAGACTTTGTTGTAGGAGCAGGTCGAGTGGTAGTCTTCGATCTTCTGGTTGCCGGTGAAGTACAGCTGCCGGATTCGCTGCAGGGTCACAGGAAATGGCAGTAGCGGCAGTTATGTGCTTAAGAACAGAATACGCCAGCCGATAGACGTAAGATTGTGCGTGTGTGTATATGTGTGTGTGCGCTTACGTCGGCGGTGGTAGACTGGGGCCAGCCGCAGGTGTTGATGACGTAGATGTAGCTGGACACCTCAATGGGCTCTCCGGTGAAGACCTCCTTGGGTGAGCCCGGCTCGAGGATCTCAAAATCCAGGAGCTCCGGCTGGTCACTGAGAAGCATTCTGCGGCCCGTGTTGCTGCTGTTGGAGTAGATGAGCTTCGCCAGGTCTCCGGTACGAATCTGTGTATGGGGAGCGCGAAGGGGAGGCAGCGTGGGGCGGGAGGGAGCGGGGGCGGGGGGCAGCCCGGTTAAGCTGGTCTGCGTTGGTCTGCCACAACCGGCTCATGTACGACGCCGCAAGCAATGGCCAGTCTGGAGGTGAGGGGGAGGTGAGACGAGCCGTCGCGACGCCGTCGGTACAAGGCCCGACACCACTATTGACTATCCATTCGGACGCCATTCAATTTCTACGGCGACGCCTGTCCGGTACGTACGTTGAAGCCACCGTCCGTGCCGTTGCCGATGATGTTGCTCCCAGAAATAACCTCGGTCCAGGCTGACTTGTTCGTTTCACCGGCCGATGGGCTAATGTACACGTAGTCAGTCTTCAGGTGAATGCCGGCGCACGCTGTGTCCCTGCGACGAGTTTCGCAAGTTCGCACATGTCAGGCTAGCACTGCTGCAACCCGCCGCAGCCACTTGAGCGAGCCCTGCCGGTCCGAACTTACAGCTGGTCCACATACAGTGCTGAGAAGATATCAAGAATGCCTGCGCGTTCCACAACGTGTGTTTAGTTCCGGACCCGCGCGACAGAGGGCGAAACTTCAGTAATTTTGAACCTGGCGCCGGCGAGCCGGCCACACGCCCCCACTGACCCGTCGTCAGTCCAGGCTGCGCTCTGACGGCAGTGAGCATCCACAGGCCCGCTAGCAGCGCAGCAGCCAGGCTGCCAGGGCATGCACTCGTCCGCCGCATTGTGGCGACGCAGCGCTTTATGTGCTCAGTCTGTCTTAAATTAAGGTCGCCATGAGGTTATTAGCAACGAAATATACTAGTGAAGACGCAACGAGTCGTTATGAGGGCGCCAGCGCTTGCAAGTTGCGCGACAGCCTATCCTTGCAAGTCCTAAGCCTCCTTTATGTGTGCCGACAACCTATTGATGTAATACTATAGCCACCGAGGCTGTGGCTTCGTATGACTCGCAAACGCCGCGCCGGACTGCCAATTGAATGGGCTCTGGATCCGGCCTTGGCTTTAGCGCGGATAACCCGGGGTGCACACTCAATTCTAAGAATAGTATGGCAGACAATCGTGCAATGTAAAAGCTAACTATTACGTGTCATGTCCGTCCGCAGGGCGCAGGGCTGCAGCGGTGAGGTAGCGGAAGCTAACTTCGCGACAGTGTGCATACCGTCGCACTCTTATGTGACACCTTAGCGCACGCATACTGGATGACGCACATTTTCTAGCGCGGCGATTTGATTTGTGGGTCTTAGTGTTTGTCAAGGCGGGTAGACCAACCGCCAAAGCGCTCGTCCGGACATGCGTGTGCCCTGAGATGTCGCGTCGAGTCCCTCGGCGGCACAAACCCGCCACGTTGTCGGCAACAACGCCGCTTCGGCATGAGTCACGTCAATCCAGTCATCGATGTGAGCCCGCATCGAGTGCGAGCGCCATCTGTTGTGGCCCAGAACTGCAAGCTGGAGCTGGTCCTTGCCCTGTTCCTACGGCCCTGTGGCACCACGGGGTCCCCCTGCGGCCTTGCCTCCTTTACCCCGCAGCGCCTGTTATTACGCTGCATCGACTGACCTAAATCCACGAATGAACTGGTTGTGAGTCCCCATCGCAGTGGTGTGTCGCCTGCGCATGAATCTGCTGCAACAGGCGACACGTCACCTGCCTTGTGCGCCAGACGCGCCGCCACCATCTCTCCGCTCCTCACCAAGTCTGTTCGCCCACATCAAACTATCGTTAACCGTCCAGGGAGTATGTATATGGAAAGGGGTCTAAGTGGCCCGGTTTCGTGGCTGAGGGCTCAACCACATGTCCGCCGCCCAACTAACATTTAGGGCTGCCTCGCCGCGCCTTTCATGCGCCGGGCAGCCCCACGGCACACACATCCCCGGACTCCACCGAAGACGCCAAACGCCATCACGGCCCGTTCATCATCATCATATCTTTGTTGTTGACACGTGCTCTCAATACGGGCACACCGCGCCCCCTACCAAGCATTGCTGTGAGGCCGCGCAGCGAGTAAGACCAATCCGCCTCCAGTCCTTCACTTCACCTTACGCCACTCCCGCGCGTAGCAAGTGAGGCACATGCCCCGGCGAAGTGAGATCAGTCACATGTGTTACAGGTGCATGGCCATGCCCGGGGACAGGGACTATGAATGCTGGGTTTCGAATCTTGCAGGAGTACAGGATACCTATGGCGGATACCGGTGAACCTCCGGCGGAGACCGGTAAACCTCTCTCTGACGGTTGATGTGCAACTGGCACACACTATGACAGTCGGCCAGTGAATGAAAGAAGTCAGCGGACCAGGTGACGCGGTGCCGTAAGATAACGTACTGGATCACCACACATCATCCAGGACCAGTAAGCCACCGCATTTCATTACACAGGAGTCATTACCGTATGGTCGGCCGACTGGCAACACTATCATACCACGGAATTAGCCTTTTGCCAGGTCTTCCACTCGTAATGGCCTCAGTCGCACTTGCCTGCCATTCACACACAGCATTATAAAACAGGTCGCCGTGCGGCCAGCGGGACCGGCGCCGGCAATGGGTATGCGCTACACCTTACAAACCCGCGTTAAACAGTGCCCGCACATTACACCCCGCCATTCAGGCCGCCGGTTGCTGCTGCTGCTGCAGTGCCTCCTTGATGGCCTTATCGAGGCCCTCAAGCAGCGCGCGACGGTTCTCCGCGGGAACCTTGAACTCGTCCTGCCGGCAAAACATGGCCATGGCAGTCAAGGGACACACGTGCCGCCAGTCAGTGCAGTCAGCGCGGATGCTTGCCGAGATCATGCTCGCTTCTTGGCCCGGACCAAGCACAACTGCCGAACTACGTGGCCACCCGTCCCTCGGCCCATCCGCACCTGGTAGAACTCGGGCAGGTACTGCCCCAGCGCCCCCAGCTGCAGCGGCGTGTACTGCACGTACACGGGCCGCACTGCCGGCACAGCGGCGGCGGCGGCGCCGCCCTCGACCGCCCCGCCGCCCGCCTCCTCCAAGTCCGCCAGCTCGTCCTCGTCCAGCTCGGTCTGCAAGGCCAGGGAGGAGTTGGGTGTGCTCAGCACCAGGCAACTCGGGACGGTCGTTGGTGACGCGCACTGCCGAGAGCAAGAGCTCAGAGCTCGGGGCGACAGCTTCTCAAGCCTGGCACGGGGGCCCTGTCTCGCAAGGAAGCCCTCGCAAATATCGTGTGTGCCTGCCCCGGGGTCGGTGGCGTGCTGTAACCAGATTGCCCCTACCCGGACCACCAAAGCGGCCCAAGCGCCCAAGCCCGCACCTCGCGCAGCTCGATGGACGCGCCGCTGCCCAGGTGCGTGAGGCGGCAGACCGGGGGACTCAGCGACACTGCCTCCGCGTGCCAGTCCAGAAGCTGCTCGTACATGACCAGCTTTGCGGCGTGCGGCGAGGGCGGCGTGCTGTGGGGAAGGAAGGGAGGGCACAAGGGAGACATGACAGGCGCGAGAGAGGCAAATCAAGAAGGTGGTTGTCATGGGTGGCATCGACTTTGACTCATGCACGGCCGAGCTGTGCTTGAGGGAGGCTGGCCTACCCAGGGCCTGCCGCGTGCGCCTGGCCACCGTTGTTGTTGGCTGGGGACAGGGCGGGCTGCAGCTCGGCGGCAGGCGCGGCCTGGCCTTCGACGGCCCCCGCGGCATCAGCGGAGGGTGTGGGCTGCCGCTTGCACGCGGACATGGGCGTGCCGTTGTTGCCCTGCGCAGCCGTGGCCTGCGTAGCGGCATGCAGGCAACGCAACATATAAAGTTGTATAGGTTGGGCGCAGCGCATCCTGAAAAGCCGCATGTTTGCAGCTGTGAATGCACTGGCGTCACATGATCAAACGTCGTGTGAAGGACGCACCGATCCGTCGCCACCAGTAGCCGCGTCGGCCTCGTGTTGCTGCGGCGGCTGCGCGCCATCCTGCTGCGCTGCCGCGCGGGCCACCAGGCCCGAACAGCTGCCCTGGTTGCTCACGTTGCCAGAGTCCACCGCGAGCGCCGCCCTGGCCGCCGCGATGGCTGCCGCCGCTGCCGCACGGGGACTGAAGCCCGCTAGGTTGGGCGCCTGTGGAGTTGCACACGGCAGGCGTCGCATGGCACTCAAGACTCGGAATCAGGCCATGCTGGGTGTCATGAAGCTGTCAAGCCCTAGCAGCTATGTGGTTTACCTGAATGGGTGTGCGCCCAGAGGGCGACAGGAGCCGGGGTGAAGCGCGCGGCGGCAGGGGGCTGCGGGCCTGCGCAGCCGCAACGGGCGAGCGCGGCAGGGCCGTTGCTGCGGCGAACGCAACCTGGGCAGCAGCGCTCTGCAAGACGGGGGGGGGGGCAGTGTGTAGGAAAGCGTCAGGGTGGCAGCATCCGTGGCACGCCTGCCCATGCGCGGCACAAAGCACATTTTGCCGCAGGGCCCGACGCGCAACCCCCTCTTACCAGCGGGCCCTCAGGAGACCGCGGGCCCTTGCGGACTGACGCGGGGTTGAGGTCCACAAAGCTGTACTGGTCCTGTAGTGGGGCACGGGAGCGCAAAAGCAAAGGCAGCCCAGGAGTTTGCAGGCACCGGAGCGCAACCTTAACCACCAACTGCAACCCGCATGCAGATCGGGCACTGCCAGCCAGCGCCCACGCCAGCCCGACACACGTGTCCACCGCCGGACAGCCCGCCTACGCCGCACACGCAGACCTGCTGGCGAGCGGGCAGGTGGAAGGCCTCCGGCGCGCCCATGCCGTGCGCGAAGGACATATCGGCGGCGGTGGCAGTGGTGGCGGCGGGCGCCGCCTGGGCGCCGGCCTTGCGTTGGTCGGCGCCGCAGATGCCGTCGATGGGGCTGCCGTTCGAGCGCCTGCGCACGTGCCAGGCGACAATAGATGGAATTTAGACAGCAAGGAGTGAGAGACAGGACAAGGTATGGCAATACATCTGCAGGCATGCACGCTTGTGGGCAGGAGCGGCAGGCCGCAGCGCACTCACCGGCTCTTGTTGCCGGCGGCCGGCTGGTCGGCGCCGTTGGCCACGGATGGCCCGGGCGTGGCGCCTGCCACGGTGGTGCCCTCGACCGCCCCCGCCGCAGCGGCCGCCTCCGACTGCAGCGCCAGCGGCACCGCGCCGGACGCCAGCCGCGACTGGATGCTGGGCGTGGGTGCCCTGCACGTGTGTGAGCACACACACCTTGGTCATCTGGTACATTCGCACGCAGCTAGGGAGCTCCAGGAACAGGATGCACATCAGCGGCAAGGGCGAGGTCAAGCATCGCAGCCACACAGTTTCGGGCGTACCGTACGCGCGATTTCCCCACCTAAGCTGCGGTAGCATGTTGACGACGCGCTGGCAGTGCGTGTTGAGGCCGGTGCCGCCCGTGGCGGCGCCCGACACCGGCGCCGTGCTTCCGTCCTCGGCCGACACGGCGCGCAGTGAGGGCAGCATGTTCACGATGCGCAGGCACTCGGTGCTGACGCCGGGGCCGGCGCTGGGCGTCTCCCCGCTGGGCTGGCCCGCGAGCCCGCTGCTCAGCAAGCCCTGTGGCGCAGACCGGTGAGGGTGGCAACACGCTTGTACGTCTTGCCCTATGTGCCCAGCAGTGTCGGCATGGCCGGCGGGGGGGAGACAGGAGTTGCACAGCAGGAGGCCTGGAGGGCTGCCCTAGCTGCACTTACCCTCAGGCGGACCAGCTGGGTGCCGGGTGTGGGGAACAGCACGCCAGCGTTGGGTGACAAGGACGGGAGATGCGGGCCGCGCCTGCCCGCCGCCACGACACCGTCACAGGGCGTTGCCCCGGTGCCGCACGCCTCCTGCGCGGAGGGGCCCTGTGCCGCGCGGCCGTCAACGCCTGCGCCATCCACGTCCATCGGGTCGCCTGCCGTGCCGCCCTCGGCACCCCCCTGCTGCTGTGCCCGCCCCTCGCCCTCCTCCTCCTGCGGCTCATCCTTTCCGTCCAGGCTCTGGTGCAACAGCATAAGCTCTGCGCGCATGTCGTGCGCCGCTTGCTGCGCCTGCGCCAGCTCACGCTCCTGCTGCGCCACGCGGAGCAGCAGTTCGCCCTTCTCTGCAAGCAGCTGCTGCACCTGGGCCTGCAAGTTGCCAGCGGCAGACACACACGGTACGGTCTTTACAAAAAAAAAGCCCATGAGTAGGCGGCCGCTTTGCGTGCAACGTTTGGCAAGTTGCGGCAGGCGACCTACCTCAAGGCCGGCGATACGGCTGGCCACCTCCTCGCTGCCGGCAGCCTTGGCCTTCTGTTCCGCGTGCTCCGCTGCAGCCTGCCACAGCTTGGCGCGCTGCTCGGCAAGGCGGACCTGTGTGCATCATCGCGGCGGCAACAGCGGCAGTAGGCAAGGCATGCAGCGAAAGAGGCTGAGGGCATCACTGCAACCGTCACGCGCCCCAGGCATTGCGCCGCCGTCAGGCTGTGGGGCACATATGAGTGCTGTGTGAGTGCCGCCACCCACCTGCTCCTCCGTGTTCTGCATCTGCTCTGCCAGCACCTTCTCAAGCTCCTGGATCTTGGTCGACTGCATGTGCATGGGGGCGCGGTTGGCGGCGGAGGCAAAGGGCAAGAAGGAAGGGATGATCAATAGGGTCTGCTGCGGGCCATCACTATGCTTGCCTGCCTGTGACCACGGCTCGCTGCGTGCAACTTCCATGCTTTGATATGCGATTCGAGCGCATCACACCTTGAGCTCATCGTACATGCCGCGCAGCTCAGCAAGTTGGCGCTGCAGGGGAAACCATGTATCTGATCAGTGTGCTTGCACAACACACAGGTGTCGGTGCGGGCAAGCAAGCGCATAGAGCCGGCAGTATCATACGTGCGCACCTGCAGCTCCACCACCGCGCTGCGCTCCCGCTGCCCCACTTCGTCCATGCGCGGCATGGGCATGGGCACGATCTTGACCGGAGTCGTTCCCGTCACAGGCAGCTGGCGGGCCGTACCAGCGGCGCCCGCACTCACAGCGCCCACGCTAGGCGTGGTCGCGCCCGCGCCGGCAGCAACCGCTGCGCGGCCAGCAGGTACGGGGGCAGGCACGGCTGCGGCCACAGCTGCAGCAGGGGCTGTCGGCGCAGCGGGCGCCTGAGGTGCTGGCTGCGGCGGTTCTACCGCTGCCGTGTGCAGGGCTGGCGCGGGCGCTGCTTCCGGCTTCTTCGCTCGCTTGGCGCCCGCGCCTGCCTCGGCCTGGACCACCAGCTGGACGGTCTGCACAGCAGCCGTGTTGGCCCCTGACGGGCCAGCCGCGGCGGCGGCGTTGCCGACGCCATCGGCACTGGGCGCGTAACCACCCACAGCAGCGACAGCTGCGGCCGCCTTGCTCGCCGCCTTCTCCGTCTGCCTCTTGGTTCCCTGCTGTTTCCCGGCGGCGGCCCCCGACCCTGCCGCTGCCTGGCTGGCGCCCGAATCGCTAGCCGGCGCAACCGAGCCATCGTGAGAAGCCCGGCTGCCGGCTGGCGGCCGGCCGTGACGGGACACCGCGCCGGCTTCACCCTCGTTGGCAGCCTTGCCATCGCCGCTGCCTTTGGACGTCCGCTTCTTCTCTGCTGCCACGTGAACAGGTGCCGCATTGGCTGCAGCAACATCTGCAGCATCAAATGCTGCAGCGGCCGACGCGCTGCCAGAGCTCTTCTGCTTAGGCTTGTTCGCCTGGTGCACCTCGGGGTCGGTTTTGCCCTCGGCTTTGCCGCTATCGGAGCTGCGGCTGACCTTGCGTTTCTTTGCACCGTGCTCTTGCGTGTTAGCCGCATCCTCCGCCGCTGCTGCAAGCCTGTCTGCTACGTTACTCTCTGGCTCAGCAGCAGGTGCGCCTGCGGCGGTACCCACGGCGCGTTTCTTGTTCTTCTTCGCCACCGCGTCAGCACGCCTGGCATCTAGCACTTCTGGTTCCGGCTGCTGGGAGGCAGCCACCGGCAGCTCCGGTGCTGGCGGCGCGGAGTGGCCCTTCTTCCCGCGGCCTGCGGGCTCCTGCTGCTGCGGTTCCGCCTTCACATCGGCGACGGACGTGCGGCCCCGTGCCCTGCCGCCTGCTGCGCCACCGCTAGTGATATCCAGGACTGCTGTGTTGAGTAGCAGCAACACCTCGCGCGACTGCCTGCCGGTAGCCTGCTTGCTTGCCTCGCCAGCGTGCTGCAAAGCAGAAGTTGATGCCGAGGTGTCAGGGACGCCCGAGCACTGAGTTTTGTAACGGAAGCTATGTTGTGCGATGCACGAACCTTTTTTGGTGGCTCATTCTCGTCCTTCGCACCAGCTCGCGGCGCTTGCGAGGCCTTTGTCCGCGTCATTTCTTACGCTGACCACGCGCTTAAGGCAGCCTGCGCGCCCTCGAGCGCAAGGGTTGCGTGTTTCAGTAGGCTATGAAAATGAAGACATGTCCTATGTATATAATCCTTGCGTGTGCAGACTGACAGCTCGCACTTTCAAACGCCAAGGCTGGAATGGCCAGTTGCTATGGGGCTTTAACTCGTGAAATCAGTACTATGTAATATAAGCGTACGTGGGAACATCCTCCGGGTGAGTCGGAAATGCGGGGTGGATTGCTCGTCCGCGCCAGCAGTGGGCGCAGTGCATGTCTTCGCGGGTCCACGTGTGGACACCCCCGGCGTGTCACCTTGCGCCCGGGGTGGATGGGTTAGCCGCAGCAATTCATGGGTGGAATCTCAGGCCCACAGTCCTGTAACAGCATTCCTTGTCAGCCTTGATTCTTTGCGCAGGGAGGCAGGTGCGCCCCATGCGTGGCATCCGAGACGCCCACGCCTCCTACACATGGGCGATGAGTACGCCCGCCTTCTGTCAAGGAACTGCAGGCCCGGCTGACTTAGTCGGTCAGAAGTCGGGAGGTCGGGAACCCGGGCGGGGGAGGGGGGGAGGGCGAGGCTGCGACCGTACGGGACCAGGCTCGTCAATTTCCGCATAACTCTGAATCTAGTTCAACGGATGATATAAACTAGTACGCCGCACCAGAAGCTCAATTCACAGAGGCTTGCTTTCGCGACATCGCTCATTTTACGGGAAGTAGTAGTGTAGGGCTGACACGCAGTCATGTTCTCAATAGCACTGTCCGCGTAACTAGCGTGATTGACAAGGATGCTGCGGTGGAGGAAGAGGCGAGCGCAGACCGAAGGGCAAGAAGAGAAGCCTCCGAAGCGTGCGCCCGCCTACCCGAGCTACAAGTGGGTATTACAAACGTGAAAGCCTCGTGACTGGAAGAACTTGAAGCATGGACACTTTTGGGGCGCACATTTCGACGTAATTAACGATGTCTTTTTCGCCCCGCCAGGGACCTCAAACGGACGCTGTTTGCGGCAGTTTGGGATGCAATATTCCCCTCGCCACTAATCAATTCGTCAGAGTTTACCGGGTACGCGTTCTCTCGCTGCATCAACATTTGCGTGGGATTCATGCAGGCTCTCGTCGGGTTTTCAGCCGCTTGAAGCGACGGAGGGCACAACATCTTAGCTTACAAGGGAAGGGCGCTGGACTCATCAAACACGGCTCGGGCGGGACCGGTTGGCCTGTTAGGAACACCAGGGCGCGGCACCCTCGACAGGCACGCTCCCAATCTGCTGTTTGGCTTTCTCCCTACACCGCCCGCTCGCCGCAGGTACCTGACTACCCAGGTCGCAAGCCGCACAATCGGATGGCACATATTCCGCATGGTCGTGGAGGGAACTTACCTGTTGACGCATGGGCTACGTGCCAATACGATGGTGGTGCAGCTCTTCTGGTTGTGCTCCGTTGCCTCGGTTGCTCTGTACACAACGCGGCGCGGCACGTGGATGCGCTGGCGGGAGAGGCTCTGCATTGGCATGAATTGGTGGGTTTGCGGGCGGGAAGCCAGGGTTACACTCGTCCTGGCAAAAACCGTGCGTAACCTTGTTAGGACCTTTTGGCCGTGGGCCACCGTCGCTTCGTCTTCAGCCCCACGCTGACCGCGCGCCTGTTGATGCCTTGGCCTCGCAGCTTCTACGGGCTTGTATCATTTGTCAAGGTAATTCTTGCGGAGGCAGTATGCGGCACGCACGGGAGGTGTACAGGAGCACTAGCATGCACAGTTCTCCAGGCCGAGCGTGTGCGCCCCATTGCCGCATAAAGTTCCCCTCTCCCTCATCCAGCTCTCACTGGGCCAAGCGACTCCCACAATAACACCATAAAACCATATCCCACAGGTGTTTGATATCCTTCCGCGGCTGCCGGATGAGTCGCATTACATGTTCAAATTCTGCCTGCTCAGCATGGCGGACACCTACTTCTGCCAGGTGCGTCATATGCGGGAAAGCAAACAAAGACCATACATGCCATGTAATGTTGCACGCAGGCATGTGCGCGTAAATGCGTGATCTGAAGCTTTGGCAGGCCCCGCGCTCCCGCGCTGCATGGTCATTCAGTCCCATGCAGACCCAAAGTTAACGCACAGAACAGGCTGTAGCTACACACAATTGCATTGCTTTACCATCCAACTTTGAAAGCCGCTCCTCACATGTGCCGCGTGGCAGCAACAGCTGTAGGGCCCTTACCGCCGCGCCCCGGGGCCCTGCGATGCCGCCAAAAGAAAGCACCCAGCCGGCTGAGAGCACCCCCGAACTATGGCGAAGCTGTGTATGCTTGGGACCTCCCTGCGGCCGCGCTGTCTCCCATGCGTTCGCCAGCGGCCACCACGGCTGACATTTTGAGTACCTCCCCCGCGCTCCACCGCCCGCGCCTCCGCGTGTGGATGCAGGTGCCGGTGCACCTGTTCTACCCCATCCAGTTCCTCGAGGCGGTCCTGCGGGTGGCGGTTTGGCAGCGCTACGGAGTGATGCCAGGCGTGCCGCTAGCGCTGACGGCCGTGGTATCGCTGGCGTGGCAGGTGCGTGTGTGTGTGTGTGCGTGTGTGTGTGCGTGTGCGTGCGCGCGCATGCGTGTGTGTGTGTGTGTGTGTTAGAAAAGTACAAGGAGAGGAAGGGTGTGTGTGTGTGTGTGCAGAGGAGGGGGGCGGCGAGAGGTCGGGCCGGGGCGGAGAGGGAGAGAGGGAGCGGCGGACCGGGCAGTGGGCCCGGGACTTGAGGGGGCTAGGGGGCCCAAAGGGATCAACACGGGCGGGCGCTCTCTGGAAGGGCGGGATGGCGCGCAGGCCAACAGCAGCTGGCCCTCGCAGCGATCGCACGTGGCCAGGGACAAGACCGTGCTTGGGCACTCGCGTGCTAGAGCACGCAGGAACTGCCAGGCTGTGTGGTGCGGGACGATCACTCCGCGTTCGTTCGCGTGTGCTGGGGCCCCTGCGCTGTGCTGCCTGCAGGTGTGGCTGCTGGTGTTTTCGTCCATGCTGCAAGCGCGCACCGCCAGCGCCTACAGCAAGCGCTTGCCGCCCGCCGTTGCGACGGCGCTCAGCCGCCGCAACGCGCCGCAGGGTGTCGGCAGCAGAGGCAGCTCGGTCGCGGCGCCCGTGTCAACTGCAGCCGATGGTGGTGCTGGCTGCGCGGCGCTGTCGCCAGAACTGTCGGTTTCGGGGCCGCCGGCAGCGGCACCGGCCGCAGGCGCAAGGGGGCCATCTGGGTCGGGCGCCGGCGGCAGCACTGCTGGCACCGGCACACCCGAGGCCCGCAACATTGGCAGCGGCAGCCGCGGCAGCGGCAGTGGCAGCGGCAGTGGCGCCGTGGGTGGGGGTGGTAACGGGAATGGGAGCGGTAACATTAGCACCAGCATGTGGGGCTCGCGTGGCGGCTTCAGCTTCCACGCCGCGCAGCGCTCTGCCACCGCGGCGGCGGCGGCGGCGGCGCCGGGGGCCCCGTCGCCCTGTACCGAAGTTTCTGGCGGCACACAGGCTCTGGCCGGCAGCCCCTCGGGCGCGCCGCAGCGCACCGCGCTGCCGCTGCACAGTGGAAGCAGCGGCGCGGCGGCGGTGCCGGCGCCTGCGTCCGCGCCTGTGCCGGTGGCTGTGCCGCTTGCGGAAGCTATGGCGGGCGACGGCGTTCGCCTGAGTGCGGGGTCGCTGGACAAGGACCTGACGGCCGCGCTGGCGATTGGGACGCTGGAGCTGGGCGGTGCCGGCTCCTTCGCTGCGCCGTCGGGGAGCACGTTGATGGCAGCCACGGGGCCGGGCCAGGTCAACGCGCTGCTGCTGCAGTCGCTGGCGAGCACAGATGGCGCGATGGCGGACCGAGACCTGGTGAGCACGAAGGTCCTGGCTGTGCGAGGGCCTGGCATTCACATGATGGGATGCCTGGCCCACAGGGACATCTACGGCTGTGTAGCTTCTCTGTGACCAATCTTTCGCCCGGTTGCCACGCGCGCGCGCGCGCACACGCCAGCACTCCCACGGCCTCGTCTTCCTGCCTCCCCTCCCTTCCGCGCTCCCCCCGCCCCCCAGAACACGTCTCCGCCGCAGGTGCCGTCCGACATGCTAGCCACCGCCGGCTCCGCGGCAACTGGCGCCACAGGCGCCTCACCCAGCCCGCCGCTTACGCTGTGCAACACCGAGAGCCTGCTTTCGCCAGCCAGCACACTCTCCGCGCCGCACCCTCGCTCGGGCGTCAGTTCGGGCGTGGAGGCGAGGCTAGGCGGCGTGCGCGGGGTGCTGCATGGGGTGCCCGCATCGCTCGGCAGCGACGCGCCGGCCGCCCGCTCCATTGATGAGAGCTCCGGCGGTGGTGGCGGCGGCGGCGGCGGCAGCAGTCTCGGGGGCGGCGGCAGCTCCCCCCTTCCAGCTGGGAGCGGTGGTGGCGGCGGTGGCGGGACCCGCAGCGGAGGGCTGGAGAGGCTTGGCGGCAGTGGCGGCAGCGGCGGCGCGTCCACAACACCGCTGCCAACCATCACGGCCTCCGGCGACTCAAGCCTTACAAAAGCTGTGGCGGCGGCGGGTGTGGCGCAGCCGCAGCCGCGGCTGCTGCTGGCGGCGAGCGGGCTCGGCGGCGCGGCGCGGCGCCCGGGGCTGGGCAGCTCCAGCCTGGTGGCGCGCATGTCGTTCACAGAGGTGGAGCCGGCGGACGAGGAGGCGGAGGTGGAGGCGGCGGACGAGGAGGCGGAGGCGGAGGCGGTGCAGAACAGCGGCGACGCGGCGCTGCGGCTGGAGCCGGACGCGGATGCAGACACGGAGGCGGAGCAGGGGCTGCTGCGGCTTGGGCCGGATGCATGCATGCATGTCGCAGCAGGGCTGCCGCTTCTTGTCAGCGAGACGCAGGGCGAGGCGGCACGGCGGCTGCCGGCCATGGTGCCGCCGTGCGTCTCAGGGGAGGGCGGGGGTTTGCGTCAGGGGCTGGAGCCGGAGCTGGCGGCGGCGCGCGCCGCGGAGGGCGCGGGCGTGCCGGCGTCTGCGTCCGCGGTAGCTGCGGGCGCGTCGGGCGCAATGGCGTGGGATGCCGAGGACCTGAGTCTACTGGAGCAGCTCCAGCAAGCGCGGCACAACCAGCCGCGTGTGCTCCCCGCGCCAGCCGCCACCGCTGCCTTCAACCCCAGCCGCCGTTCGCTGCCCATCCCCGACCTGCGCGCGCCGCTGGACGCCGTCGTCGCTGCTGGTGCCGGCGGCCTGTCCGCTGCCGTCACGCTGCCCGCCATGGGCTCGCCGGCGGCGGACGCAGTGGCACAGGCGGCGGCGGCGGCGGCGCCGCGGCGGCGCATCACGGTGCCGCCGGGGCCGCAGTCGGCGGCGACCATGGCGGCGCTACAGGCGCTGGTGCGCGGGCCGTCCAGCTACGTGCTGCTGTCCAAGCAGCGTATGCGCGAGGCGGTAAGAGCTCTGACGGCGGCCTGAGCGGTGTCGTCCTTATTCACCTTCTGCAGTGCCTGGTCGGCGCCCTGCGGTGTACCCGGCTGTGCAGAGCAGTGATGCCTCCCGACACATACATTGCCGCACGTGCCGAACGTGCCGCCCCTCCTTCCCACCCTCCCGCCGCGCAGAAGAAGCGCTCCGCGCTGCAGCTGTGCGTCACCGCCGCCTCGCCGGAGCTGGTGGAGCCGGGACAGCTGCGGGCGACGCTCGGCAGCGCCATCGAGGCCACGTGAGTTGCCTGCCCCCCAGTAGGATCCCATTCCGAATCCGCGCCGTGCTCAGCCGCGTGGGAAGTCGCGTCTCACGCCTCAACCTTCGGCTGACAGTCACAGCGGAGCCCATGTTGGCCCTTTCTGTAAACCTTGCAGAGCGCCAGGCTGGCACGTGGCCAATGTGTCCCTGCGTAAGGGCAGCCTGATCGTGCACGTCGACCTGGTCTACCACCCGCCTGGCGCCGCCGCCGCCGGCGATGCTGACGCTGGCGCACCCAGGCACCCACACCTCCAGCCGAACCAGCGGCTCCTGCCGCCGGGGCCTGGCGCGCCTGCAGCTGGGGCCGGGGCCGCGGGGGCCGGCGGAGGAGGCAGCGGCGGCGGCGGCGGCGGCGGCGGCGGCGGCTTCCGCCGTGGCAGCTTCCCCAGCTCCTCGGGCTCTTCCAAAAAGTCGTCGGCGGCGAGCTGGGCAGCCGCCGCGGCCGCTGGCGGTGGCGGTGGCGGCGCCCCGGGCGCTGCCATGGGGTTTGTGGACGCGGTGGTGATGGGCGTGGACGCCGCCAATGCAGCCGACCAGGCCTTTGACACGCCCACGGAGGCCCTGGAGCGCGCGTTTGCGGGCCTGGGCGCGGCTGGGATTATGGCGGCGCTGGACCTGCCCGCGGCGCTGCCAGCGGCGCCCAGCGACTTCGTGTCGGTGCAGCACGGAAGCCGCATGCTCGCCTTCCCGGCGCCGCCGCCAGAGGCGGCGGCGGCGGCAATGAACGCGCAGGCGCAGGGACGGCCTCGGCTGCCTGCGGCGCCCGTGGCGGCTGGCGCCCACCGCGCGGCGCTGCTGCTAAATACGGGCAGTGAGGTCACGGCGGCAGATGAGGAGGCGATCCTCGCATTCGGCATGCGCGAGGCGTTTGCCTCGCTCAACAGCGAGGGTGCCGCCGGGCTGCGCCGCCGGCGGCGGCCAGCGCCGCCCAGCGTGCCGCCAGCCTCTGTCCCTGACGCCGTCGCCCACACCCCGGCGCTCGCGCTGCAGCAGCCCCAGCCGCCCCATGCCGACAACAGCACCGGCGCCAACGCCTCCCTTGCTATCCCTCCCGGTAGCGCCGCCGCTGCTTCCGCTGCCGCCGCACCGGCCGCCGCCGCCGCCCCCACTGCCCCGTCCCGCAGCTGGCGGCACAGCTACCTGGTGCGGGCGCTGGTGGCGGCGCTGGCCCCGGCCGACCACAGCCCACTGCGCCAGCCCGCCTACCTGGCTTTCCTGCACTCACGCGCGGCGGCGCTGCACACCGCCTACATGGCCACCATTACCGTCACGGCCGCGCTGTTCATGTCGCAGCAGCAGCGGCGCGACTGGGAGCCGCCGGAGGAGGAGCTGGAGGACGGCGCCCGGCGCCGCGGCGTGCGGCTGCTCACCGTGCTCGCCTTCTCCGCGCCGGAGGCGCTGGGGCTGGGCGCGCTGTTGCTGCGCGGCGCGGCGGGCTGGGCGGCGGTGCGCTGCGGCCTGACGCACGTGGGCGTGCTGCTGCGAGGGCTGCAGAGCACCGCTGCCGCGCTGAACATGTGGATGCACGTGAGTGCTTGCGCTCGGCTTTCCTTTCCGCCTATCCGGGGCCTGGGGACCGCGTGTGGCCGCGCAAGTATACCTATGTGCGTCGTTTGTGGTGAGCGACAGCGCCCTGTGTGTGTTCCCTGGGTGCAAACCCCCGCAGGCCACCACCTGCTCGGGCGGGCGCTGCATCATGAAGATGATGCTCCTGAGCAGCCTGGAGATTGTTTGCATGCAGGTGCGGGTGCAGTGCACATTACAAAGCAGTGGCTGTGCAGACATCTGGTCTCCTCGGAGCCCCTGCATTACCATACCGTATTGAGCTTCCAGGAAATGGGGGGATGATCGCATGGCGCCCGCCTTGCATGCCACTGGGCCTGGAGGCCTTATCGCTGCCCTTGCCTCCTTGCCCCTGGCCCCGCAGACACCCGTGCGCAGCGCGTTCCTGTGGCGCCTGCCGCTGCTGCTGGGCACCATGCTGAACCACAAGCTCAAGTGCTTGCCAGACGCGCCGCTGGCGGGCGTGCTCGCGCTGCACCTGGGCTGGGAGGCCCTGCTGCTGGTGTACGCATCACTGGTGCAGGTGAGCGCGCGGTGCAAGCGTCACGTCATTGGGCAGTGGCCGCTCGCGCGCCTGATCGGGTGTATTGTACTGTGCGAATCCTCCGAGGCCGTGCGCGCAGTCGCCGGCGCTGGATGCTGCGCCAGAGCGCTCTCTGGTGCCACCTTCGTCGCATTCCCGCCCCCCTTGATGTGTGCGGCGCACGTCCTTACGCTGTCCTCATGCTGTCCTCACAGGCTCGCCATGTGGCTGCCTTTGAGCGCGAGCGGGCAGCAACCGCACGCGCCGAGGGCACGGCTGCGGTCGCCGCCCCCCCTCGAGGCACGAGCGGCGCCAGCACCCCCTGCAGCTACAACTCCATCTCTACCTGCCGGTCCTGCTTTGAGGCGGACGCAGCCGACGCGGAGGCAAATGAAGGCATGGCCGTTGCGGCTGAGGCCTCGGATGAGGCTGTCGAGGATGCGGCGGTGGCCACCGTTTCCACCAAGTCAGGCGCGTTTGTCGAGGAGGCAGACGAGCGCGCGGCGGCGGAGCCCGGCGCTGCGACGGTGCCCGCGGCCGTGCACCCCGCAGATGCGGCGGCCGAGGCAGGCGTCGAGGCCGAGGCCGACGCCGACGCCAACCGCAACTCCGTCAAGCTAGATTGGAGCTGGGTGACTGGCGGCGACACCTCCGGCTGGTGCGACAGCGCCGTGGGCGGCGACGGCGGCACCGCCGCCCCCGCCACCAGTGGCAAGGCTGGCGGCGGCACGGATGCGGGGGCTGGCGGCTGCGGCTCCGGCGGCCCCGACCCCACCGATGTGCGCCTGGGCTGCTGCGTGGTGGCTATGGCCCCGCGCACCGCACACCGCCTGGAGCTGTCGTTCAGCTGCCACACGGCCGTGCTGGAGGAGCTTCAGGTGGGTGGGTATGTGGGTACTACCCCTTACCTGACATCCACACGGGGCACATGCCACAAATCCTGGCACATGCCACCGGCCCTGGCAGGCCTCCAGCTGTCGCGCAGCCACGCAGGCTGCCGCCACACGGCTGCCGGTGCATCCTGATGCCGACGTTGCCGCGCGCTCCCGCTGATGTGTGCGCAATCAAACATCGCAGGTGGTGCTGCGCCACGTCTCGCCCGCCTCCATGGCCACCGGCGTCCACACCGCCAGCCCCGCGCAGGACATTGTGCGCACGCTGGCCGCGCCCGCCGCCGCGCACCTGCAGGCGCCCGGCACGCCGCTGCGCTTCGACGCGCACCTCACCCTGGTGGCGGCGCCCAGTGACGCCCCCGGCCTGGTGCACGTGGAGCTGTGGCGCGGCCGCCGCCGCCTCACCTCGCGCCCCGTGCTGCTCGCCGCGGCGCCGGCGCCGCCGGCGCCGCCACCGGTGCTGGCGGGGCTGGCGGCAGGTGGCGGCAGCGGCGCCGTCGCCTCTGCTGTGCGGCCGCGCGGCACCCTGGACATCCCCGCAGTGCAGTCGGCCCAGTCGGTGGCTGGTGCCGGGGCAGGGGCGAGCCCGGAGTGGCTGGAGGACGTCCAGGCCTACGTTGACGCGCTCACGGTGAGTCCGCAGAGCTGCAGCGCTCGCCGGTATAGCCCGTGTGCCCAACAGTGGCGGGCAGCACAGGGCCCTGCGAGCGTCTAAACTGCATGAGCCTCGCACGGAAGAAGGCTTTACCAACCTGCCCGCATGGCCGCATCCCACATGGGCACACACACAACAGGCGGAGGGCCACGGCGACGCCGCGGACCAGTTCCTGGAGGAGCTGGGCGGCTGGCTGGCGCAGCTGGCGGCGGTGGAGCGCGGCCTGGCGCCCACCGCCGCCAACAACGCCTTCGCCTCCTGGGGTTCCGGCAGCCACGGGCCGCAGGGCCCCATCGGCCGCGTGCTGCACATCCACCACGCCGCCAGCCCCAGCGCGTTCGCCGCGGCCGCGCGGTTCCAGCCGGAGGCGGGGCCGCTGTGGGCGCAGCCGCACCGGCCCCGCACTGGCACCGGTGGCGCCGTAGCCCTGGATGCCGCCGCCGGCGAAGGCGGCGCTGGCGATGCCGCCGCTGCCGCCGCCAACCTGGACCCCGTGCTGCGCCAGCTGCTGCTGTGTCAGGGCCGTATGCTGCTGGCGGTGGCGGTGGAGGCGGGGTGTGAAGCGCTCGCTCGGCATCTCATGGGCTTGCTCGCCGGCGACGTTTCTGGAGACGCGGCCCCCCCAGCCGGCGCTGCCTGGAGCAGCTTCGGCGAGCTCGCCAGCGCACCCGTGGAGCGTGCGGCGGTGGCCTCGTCCACGCACGCCCTCGCCGCCACGGGCACGGCAGCAGTGGCGACGAGCGCTGGGGGCACTACCGTTGGCACCGGCGGCGCCACCCCAGCCGCGGTTGCGCCTCCGGCTGCCTGTCCACGCTTCTCGCTGGGGGCGGCGGTGGGCGAGGTGCTCCAGGGCGCGCTGACGCCGGTCACCTGCCTGCCGCTGCTGCACGCGGCCGTCAAGAGCGGCTACGCCGAGGTGGTGAGTGGGGGACGATCCACCCATGTGCCATGGCTGGGGGCGCGGGAGCTCAGCATGGGGGCTCGCTGAGGGGGGGAAAGGCCGGCACCGCGCTGCTGCCGTGCGGCTCTCCATCGCCGCCTGGTGGTACCGTACCTCGTTCGACGTTTCGACCCTGCCCCGCACACCTCTGCCTCTGCTGCCCCAGGTGGACATGGTGGCTGACTGGCACCGCCGCGCCGGCGCCACCGGCATATGGGCCATGGAGGCAGTGGTCCAGGCGGTGTCGCTGGAGACGGTGCCGCCGCCGCCGCCGCTATCGCCCGCGGACCCTACGCACTACCACCCTCACCACCAGCTGCTGCCTCAGGAGGCGCAGCCGCAGCCGCTGCAGCAGCCCGGGCAGGCCGGGCAACAGCACCAACAGGAGCCGCAACAGCCCGCCGCCGCTGCGACCGCCGAGCCAAACAAAAGCTCCGACAGCGCACACGTGGACGGCAGCATCACCGCCGGGCTGGAAGCCACACCGCGCTCCCTGGACCCGAGCGACACTGCCGCCGTCGCGCCCCTGCAGCCGGCTGCTGCTGCGGCCGGTAGCGCCGCCTCGCCGCCGGCTCCCAATCAGGACGTCCGCGCAAGCGGCCCTGGCCACAAGGGCGGCGGCGCTTCCGCTGCCGCGTCTGCGGAGGCCGCGGCGTCTCCGGAGCCGACCGTAGAGGCGGAGGCGGAGCCGGTGCCGAGGCCAGAGGCTCTGCTGCTGGACACGATGGTTGAGGGCGAGCGGGCGCAGGAGGTGGAGATGGCGGTGGCGATGGCCCGGCGCACGGCGCCCGAGCCCGTTGCGGGCAGGGCTGCCCGGCTGACGGGGCATCTGGACCAGATGGCGAGCACCGAGGAGATCAGCCCCACCCTGACCGGGTGAGTGTTGCGGCTTGGTGTCGTGTAAGCGTCCGGACGCCTCTTGGGGCGGATGCCAGTGCTTGGCTCGGCCGCGGCTGTTACTATCCAAATCCAGCGAAACACATCCTCAGCCCTCACTTTGGTACTGCACCGCTGCGCCCCATCTACTGGCCTGCAGGTCCTTCAATCTTGACACGCCACGCCAGTACGCTGCCCTCACGAACATGCCCGCACCGTCCAGCAGCCCAGCCGTCCTAGCGGCGCCTGCAGCAGCCAATCAGGCTGCGACGGCTGCCACCGCCGCTGCCCCCGCGCCGGCCCGCGTGCCCGCCCCCGCCCGTTCGCCCTCGCCGCCCGCCCCGGCGTCGCAGGAGCCGCCGCCGGTCGCGCCGTCGCCACCGTCTTACACGGCCTCCGGCATCTCGGTCGCGGCAGCGGCGGCGCGCTGCCACCTGGCGCCGGCGGCGGGCGAGGTGGGCGGTGTGGGCGGCACGGCGGCGGCGGCGGCGCTGTCTGCGCCCTTCAAGGTGGTGCAGCTGCGGCCTGAGCCGGCGGCCCTATTGGCTGCGAGCGTCGTCAAGGTGCGCCTCGGGAAAGGGGTCACACCACGGGGGTCACACGCCCCCACACAGCTTCCGTGTCGTGTTTCCTTCTGCTTGTGTCCTGCCACTGCGTGCCTTGCCTTGCCTTGCCTTGCCCGGCTTGCGTGCACTTCATACACGAGGCCCTTGCACCCATGACGATGACGGTGAACGCATTCCCGGGGTTGCTCCACGCCCCCATATGCCTGCTCTGCAAAACAGGAGCTGCGGCGGGACGTGGACGAGGCGGCCGGGGGCGGCGCTGGACTGCCGGGCATGGTGCTGATGCCTCTGGGTGGCGCCGGCCCTTCCGTGTGCAGCCCCAGCGGCTTCACCGCCGAGGGGCACGCCGACAGCATGGCCGCAGCCCCGCTGGCCGCAGCCATGGGCCACCTGGCGCCGTTCGGCTTCTCGCCCGCCGAGTACACCCCCGCCAGCCATGGCCAGCACGCCACCACCGCCGCCGGACACGCCACCGCCTCAACCAACCTGGGCCTGGGCCACGGCGTGGGGCTGGGCCTGGGCCTGGGCCTGCCGGACCCCGCCGCCGGCGGGCTGCTGGTGCTGACGCCGCTTCACGTGGCGTTGGCGCTGGGCGACCAGGGGCGCGTGGCCACCCACATCCTGGGCAGCTATCCGGAGGTAAGGCAAAGCCACGGTGCATCGGCTGATCATGCCTTCCACCGCTGCAGCCGGTCATCATTAAGAGCGCGAGCGCCCTGCGTTACGGTCTGTTCCTTGCCCCGTGCTTGCCTTTTGCCGCTGTACGCGACACAGGCGTATGAGCTGTGGACTGCCAGCCAGGCGCACTGGATGGGTTGCGGCATTGCTCTCCACACCTCTACCGTGCTGCCCGTGGATGCAACCCACCTGCCACCCGCAATGCCGCACGGCAGCGCCTTCACCCAACAAGCCAAGGGGCACGTACAGGCGTACGGCAGCTCGGCGACGCGGGTGGCCGCCGCAGGCAACGGTGCCGGGGCAACCGACGCCGTTGCGGCGGCCGTTGACGGCGCGACAGCCAACGCCGCTGTAACCACCACCGTCGCCGGCCCGCTAACAAGCGCCGTTGTCACTGACGACATGTGTGGCTTCAACAGCCCCTTCATTGCGCCGCCATCCATGTCGCTGGTGGGCGCGAGTGCCGCCGCCGCCGCCAGCGCCGCCACAGGGGCCGGCGGCGCCATTGCTGCCGCCGCTGACACCTCGTATGTACGCATGTCGACGTACAATGCGCTGCTAGCGTCGCACGGTGTAGGTGGCGACACCACAGGCGCGGCTGCTGCTGCAGCCGGCGCCGGCGGCCCCACCACCGCATCGCATGCGTGGAGCCACGCGACCGGCGTGGCATCCTCCCCCTGCGGCATCCAGCTACAGCCCTCGGGCCTGGCGCTGCGCCGAGGCCACAGCGCCAGCTACAGCCACAGTTACAGCGCTGCACCTGCACCGGCGGCGGTGCTCGCCAGCACCGGCCCGACACAGGCTGCCCAGGCGCCGTCGGTTCCCCGCGTCAGCGGCTTGGCCCCGACAGCCAGCCGGCTGCAGGCCGGAGGCAGCGGCTTCGCTGCCGCCGCCGCCGCCGCCGCCGCCGCCACGGCGCCCTCCGCCGCCGGCACCGCCGCCTCCGAGGGGCTGAGCGGTGCCAGCAACCTCCAGGCCTGGTCGTCCTCAGGCACAGCTGGGGTGGGCGGCACGCACGCGTACGCCTCCAACCGGCCCGCATTCAGCTCAGGCGCGGCGGCGGCGCCGTCCTTCGACGTCCGCTCCTTCAGCAGCAACCTGCAGCAGCTGCCGGCGTCCAGCATCAGCAGCCTTGGCGGTGCTGGTAGTGCCGGCGGCGCTGGTGGCGGCGCCGGCGTTGGCGGCCTGGCCAGTGGCGGCAGCGGCGGCGCTTGCGGCGGCGGCGGCGGGGTGCGGCTGGGCTTGGGACTGCTGGAAACGATTAAGGAGGCAAACATGACTAACACAGCAGGATCCAGCGGTGAAAGCTTTGGCGGAGCAGCGGCGGCGGCTGGTGCGACGGGCGCGGCGGGCGGAAGGGGCCAGAGCGGCGACACGGCGGGCGCGGGCACTATGACACTGTCCGAGGTCGCATTTCTGGAGGGCCTTCGCTGGGTGCCCGAGCCGGACGCCGCGGAGGAGCGTGGCGTGTCAGCGGCTGCGGGCGCGGGGCGCCGCGGCTTCTTCCGCGTGCTGCTGAACAGCAATGAAAACAACAAGGCCATACATTGAGCAATCGAAAGCGCGACGAGGTGTGCTTTAGGTAGACACGTGTGATGTCTTCATCCTGTGCATGCGCAGCATACGCGTGTCAAGATTTTAAACCCCGAACCCCTCGAACCAACACAACTACAAAAGAAAAGCTGACATGTCCTTAGGAAACGTTGGAATGCCGGGTGTAGGGAATGGCCGATGCATGTGTGTTGTGTGCATGGACAGCCGCGTCTTGTCTACACCCTGTTGAGGGCCCGGTGCTTGCAAACCCGTGTTTATGGGGTAGGGTCGCCATCAGGGCGGCCGTGCGTTGATGCAGGTCTTGAAAGTGTCTGTCGCTATGACGTGTAGAACTGAATTCACGGTCCGTAGTTGTGGGTTGCGCGCTGAGATAGTAATATATCCTGACGGTGGGAAGGGGGCAATGCAGTGCGATGTGCGCATTATGCCAAGTCAGCTCAGGGACTAACCCTTGAGTGAGCTGGCGCTCCATTCCATCCCATCATTCATTCATTCCAAAGACTTACGTGATACCAGGCGAGCCCTTGTGTGATGGCATTATAATTTCATACCGGGGATCGGTGGGTGCGGGCATGGGGCGGGTGGGTGCGGACGTGTGGGCATGGGGCGTCATGTATGCATCACGGCCCGTGTCACTGGGGGCGGTGGAGAGGCGTCGCAAGCAAAGGGTTCATCCATGGGTTGCAGCCTCGGCAGGTCCTTTCAGGTCAAGGCTGGCAGCATGCCGCTGACCTCCGACAAGGTTATAACCGTTTGGGATGTTCAATGTGTGCGTTCAGAGGCGACAGAGAGACCGCGAAGATGGAAGTGCAGAGCTGCACGGCTACGGCCTTGAGGGGTTGTGTTGCTTTTTGCAGATGTACTTGGTGCAAGTGCCTACGTCACGGGGTTGGCATAGATTTAGTATTGCATTTGCAAGCCTGTTGCAGGAGGATGCTGGATGCAAGCTCAAGAGCGCTTCGCTTAGGAGGTGACTACTGCCAGCTACGGCTGGCTGCTGCGTGAACGCAGCCAGGGCTCTCCTGACTCCTGTCCTGCGCGGCTGCGCAGTTAACTAAACTTCGTTGGACACGGGTACATGTAATGAGAGCTGAGCGTCTGTTCGTGTCATGCATTGATGCGTGACCGGCCTGCCCGCCCAGGCAGCCAGGCCGTGCAACGCCGCGCTCTGTGTGCACAGCTACCGGTACCTGCAGCCGAGGGCGCAGGCCAAAACCGGGTGAAGTTGCGCGCGGAATATGGTCTGGTCGACGTTCCGGGCCGCCAGGCCGCCACCAAGGCAGAGCAGCCTTGGTCGTGGGGTAGACATCGATAACATAACATGAATACCGTAGCCGCATCGGGGGGGGGGGACGGCGGGGGAGCGAGGACGGGGGAGCGGGGGAGCGGGAATACGTGGGTCAAGGGTCCTTGGGTCGGTGCCACGCCCGCTCGCACAGCTTAGCCGTTCCCGTCGCTAGATTTTACTTACTTGTTTAGACAGTTTGCTATGGCGCTGGAAGGTATAGCGTCAACGCCAGGGAAGCCAGAGAATCTGATTCGCTTCGGTGTGCATGGGCCTCGCGCGACGAGCTTACTCGCCGCCCTCGCCCCATACTTGCTCTACAAGCTAGCTCCCCTCGCTCAGCCTGCTACTCCACCGGCACTCTGGCCAAGCAGCTGTCCTCTCTCAGCCTTCAGTTCTTCTTGTTGAATGAGTGAAAAGCCGAGTAATCGAGTTCCCTCGAGTTCCCTCGCCGGCTGCGATGGCCGTCGTTGCTCGCGGTCTTCCTGGTCTCACCTTCGCCGGCACCACGCCGCTATTTGCCATGGGCAGCCAAAGGTAAGCGCGCCGGCCAGCTCGCCGCATCAGTTCAAGACGCGCCGTGGGCCCCAGCTCCATCACATACGCCTAAATTTAGGCACAGCGCCCAGCATGCAGCTGTGGCGCTGCATTTGCGCACGCCAGCGGGGTAGTGGGTTGCGAATGCGGTTCGGGCCCTGCAGAGGTAGCACCGTTGGCGTTCGTAGCTCCGCCAGAACGCACAGCCGTTATTTTCTGTGCGCCAGCATATAGCAGACGTCTTACCGCACATGGTTCCGGTTTGACTGTGGCCGGGTGTCGCGACTTTGCTGAGCTAGCGGCCGTCTGCCTCCCTTCCTGACCTTTACAGGACCCTGGCTAAGGACCTGCCGCGCTGCTGGCAGTCCTTTGACCCATCGCAACCAACACCTATCACTTCGGCTATCAAAGAGGAGGTTCGGAAAGCTGGCATCCCTGCTGGACTCCGACCGGACTTTTATTTTGTTGCCTCCGGCGCGCACAAGCTCGCTAACGATGCGCCGGCTGGGACCTACAGCGCGCTGGCGGCCAGCACTGCCGACCTCGCCGACGACGTTATCTTCCAGGTTTGTGCCGTCGATGCCTTCAACTCCTCGCCGCTTGCGCCCGCGCGCATCCACGCTAAATGCGCCTGTCCCCACCCGCCACACGCCGCAGGTTGAGGACGACATCCGCGTGGCGCGGATCTTGCACAAGGACGAGACGCGGCTGTTCTCCACCGCCAAGGGCGCGGAGGCACTGTCGCGCGTCATCTTCGCCTACCTGCAGCGCGGCGGCAGCGCATACTGGAAGGGCCTGGCCAGCGTGGCGGCTCAGCTGCTGACCGTGTTCGGCAGGGAGCGAGAGGAGCAGGCGTTCTGGACGCTGGTGGCGCTGCTGGAGCGCCGCTTCTTCCCGCACGCCGGCGGCCACGTGCCCGCCGGCGCGCGGCTGGAGGTGCACGTGCTGCAGCAGCTGCTGGAGCAGCGGCAGCCCGCGCTGGCGGCGCTGCTGGCCAAGCTGTGCCCCGAGCCGCTGGAGATGCTGGCGGGCTCCTGGTTCAGCACCGCCTTCGCGCGCACGCTGCCGCACCAGGTGGGGGGTGGTGGCGGGGTAGGCAGGAGAACGGGGCGGGGGGTTACATTGGCTGCGGTTGGCTGTTGCCCTCGCGGGACACTGTCACACGGTTGCATAGTGCGTGCCTGAGGGGCCTGGGCCTCTCAGTCGCAATTCGGGCTCCAGCCTCCGCGCGACGCTCTGTGCCGCCTGTGCACCGCTGTTTGACCTCCCTTGACTCCGCCGCAGGTGGTGCTGCGCGTGTGGGACTGCGTGGTGGTGGAGGGGCCCAAGGTGGCCCTGCGGGTGGCGCTAGCCATCATCAAGGTGGGAGCGCAGAGGGTTGTGAAGGGGGCAGCTACTAGAGTGTGGGGAACGGGTTTGTTGGTCCAAGGGTGGATGGCCGCTCTTCCGCAGCGCTCCGGCCACCCGCTTGCGCGTTTCTGCCTCTCTGCCGGCCCGCTGTATGTTTGCTCGCTAGAGCTGCCAAGTGATTCCTATGCCATGCACAGCCTGGCAGCCCTGACTGGACCAACCATTGCGGCACCCTCGCACCCGCAGATGTGCACCAGTAGTATCCAAAGCTGCACCAGCATGGAGGTGCTGTGCCGCGTGGTGGAGGGCCGCCTCAGCCGCTGCACCGATGCCGACGCGCTGCTGGCCATCGCCTTCAAGGGGGTGGGCAGCCTCAGCGGTGCCTCGGTGGACACCATCCGCGCCCGCGTTCTGGCCGCGGCGCAGCAGCAACAGCAGCAGCAGCATAGTCAGCACGGAGGCGCGGCAGCAGGCGGCTCCGCGGCTCGTGCCCGGCCGCTGCTGCTGCCTCCGTCGGCGCCCATGGTCATGCTGGGCGGCGGCGGTGGTGGCATGAGCGGCGGCAGCGCGCTGACGCGCAGCAGCGGCAGCTCGGAAGGGAACGGCGGCGGCGGCGGCGGTTCGAGCGCGAGTGGAAGCAGCCGCGCGTCACCATGGCCCTCGCCCAAGGGTCACGCGCTCCTGAGCGTTTCCTCGTAGGCGTTTTGTTCGGGAGGTGTCGTGGAGTTCCCAGACGCGTCATGTGTGACGGTGGTTCCTGTCGTGGGCGAACCTCAGCGTGTGTGGGCACAGCAGAGCTGCTTCGCCTTTGCGTTGCGCCGTGCACAACGGCAGTCGTGCCGCACACGCGTGCAACAGGACGTTCGGGTGTCTCCGAGCTGCAGGCATGACACTGTTGGGGGCATGGCACTTGAGCGTCGTGAACTGCGAGGCATCGGCAGGCACGCGTGCGGGGCTGAGCTGTAACAAGGCAGGGGGGCTGCGGGCCTTGCATGGGTGTATGTGGATGCGCAACAGTGAACTCCCCAAGAGACAGAGGCGTTTTCAGGACCTGCTCGCGATGCTATGTATATAATTGCTCATAGATTGGTCTGATAGCGCACAGATGGGGGCAGGGAGCCGTCGGTGGCGTTGAAGGGGTCCTGCGCGAGCGAGGACAGCTTGTCCCGCAAGTCCGGGAGCGGAGGACCTCGGCTGTCCGGCCACCCGAAGATAACGAGATCTCTCTGCCTGCTGTAAATAGCTAAGAGTACGCATTACTCAATTCAGCTTGTGGGGGCAAGAGCAAGAGGTCGGTTCGAGCAACAGCCTTTCATCGTCGCGAAAATGAGCGGTGCTGGCTCGAAGCCCCATTTCTCCACCTCCGGCAACCACCTCCTCATACTCAACCGCGGTTCCTTACCCATTCACCACTCAGCGATAACTAACGGGCGCTGCCACTGGCACACGTTGACTGGAAGCCTGATAACAGCCCTCGACGCGACCAGCCAACTTCCTTTAGGCCTGAAACGAATCTGCGCATTCCTGGGCCCTTAGTGCCAAGCTACATTCAACATGGTGCGCATGGTCATTGAGACGCGTCCGGACCCGCGGCTTTGTGGGGCTTCGGACGAATCAATGCTACCCCCCCTCGCGGCTCGAGGGCGTCCTGGCAAGCCCGCTCAGCAAGAAGCGCGGAGACGGGCGCGGAAGTCGCGCTCGACACGTTCACCGTCTCAGGCGTTTGCGTCTCGGTGAGTCTTGGGATGGTGTTGTCGCAACTAGGGTTCGTCGGATTCAAGCAAGCGGACGGATAGGGGAAGACTTGAAGGCTGCACCGCCGAATGCGCTACGCTATGCACCTATTTACATGCCCCACACATCGCACGATTAGAGGATGGGAAGCCTCTGGGGCTGACGACGCATCAAAGCGACATGTCTTGCGTGGAAGCTCCTTAGCACGCGTCTCAACAAGCAGCGCAAGCTTAGCGAAAGAGTTTAACTGACGTAGTGAAGGGAAATGCGCGACGTTTCACCAACACTGTTACTTCTCGGTCGCCTGACCTAAACGTACTCGCGCTTGCGTCCCTCCTCCTGCCCGGCCTGATTATACCCGCCCTTGCGTTTCCCTTCCTGCGTGACCCACAGGATCTACTGGCGGGAGGTGACCAACGCAGAGCTGCGCCAGACGCGTAACGCCGGCCTTCGTGAGGCCGTGTCGCTGGCTGCGCAGAAAACGGATATGGCGAAAGGCGCGGGCGGAAGCGACTCTGCGGCCCAGTCGGGGTCGGAGAGCGGGGGCCCGCTGCTGCTAAATGCGCTGCTTACACGCGCTGTGGACGCACACGTCCAAACTAAGCTCGACGAGCGCATTGCCACCGAGTGGGAGGTGGTGCCGGAGGTGCCCGAGCTTGATGAGTACATCGTGCTTTAACCCCCTGGCGCTGCGCACACTGTGCCGGCGCGCCCTCCGCACTGCCCCGCAAGCTTGTTGTATTATATAGAGCGCGGATCAGGTGTCTGTCGCCACCCTATGATGCGTAGTAGTATTTGAACGTTGGCCTCGGCAAAAGCTGGTGTGCATGCAGAACGCATGCACACCACGGGACACAGCATCCATGCAGCAGCAGCGTCTGTATCGCCTCGTTGGCGGCCCTTGTTGGCCGAAAGATTTTGTTTATTCCCGGAACCCAGCAGTCCTACCTTGCGTGTCACTGTGAGAGTGTAGCCATGGGTGCGATGCGGCTGGTACTAAAAAGTGTGAGCGGACACCACCAGGTGCTTGAGCAGCTGGACAGGAGGCAACTGAGGCGGCTGCATAATTATTGAAGGATATCCGTGATTCGGATTCTAAGCTTTATTCGTTTTGATGGTACTGCTTGGCACGAGGGAACGCATTGTCGGGGTTTTACGTCGTGCGTCGGGGCGGCGACGGCAGAGGGCTGCTTTCCCTGCTCGAGGTGGTTGCCTTGAAGCAAAGGAAGCAAGCGTCATGGAGGTCCATCCTGTCTGGGTTTGTATCATAGATTGTTGAATGCCCATGTGCATGTGTTGTTGAGGGGCACGGTGGTGGCAGTGGTGACTCCGGGAAGATTTTCACACATCATCAAAAGCACAAAAATATGGTCGCATGATAAATTATAGCGATGAGTGGTTGCGTGTTTGGTGTGTGCATGGTGTTTGCTTGATATATCTGTTCTGTTGTGAGGTGTATGAGGCGTGTCGAAGAGCAGGGAGGGCGTGGCAGGAGCGAAGACCGAAGAGATGAGGTGGGTGCTCCAACTGCCCGGTCGGCTGGGCGGTGTAGCGGATCCAGACTGCGCAAAGGCTGTAAGCTTCAACGCGGACATAATACGTCGGCAACTCGCCCCGGCCCACCACGGCACCAGTTCATGCATACATGTGGTCACAGGGCACAACTGCGGCGGCCCTGAGCCACCATGGTGCCTCATCAGTGCCTCATCAGCGGCGGCGTGGGCTGGGTGAGTCCCGAGGCCGCTGTCTTGCCCGTGTGACGCATGGAATCATGGATGCTGTCATCCGCGTTTGTCTGCTTGACTGGATCCGTTCCTATAAATCAGCTGCGCTCAGCTACCGTGCATTAGTTCAGCGTACGAGCTCTTGTGTGATCTACAAGGGCAAACTGGTAGTTACGGAACGTGAGTTGAGTGGGTTCGCCCCCTCACCTGTCCTTGCAACATCAGCTGTTCAAGCCCGCACGCAGCTGATGGAACAGGCATGGGGCAGAAATAAAGCCCGCGAAAGCCCGCACGCAGCACTACAGGCACCCACAATGGTGCCATTCACCGCACTGAACATACAGGTGTGCGGTACTGGCAGCACTGATGGCTGCGTCAGGGGCAGGCTCTGTAAAATACGTAATTCCGGTATCCTCCGTGCCTCCATGCAAGTCATGTACTCCGTAAACTTTGTAAACTGTGGGCACCGAATCTCGAGCGACCCCCCGTATAGAGGTTCGTTGAAGCCTTGCGCGTAGTATCATCACATATACAGCTTCCATGGGTCAGCCGCCGCGTCACTATTCCATATGCCACATGCTTTTACAATGCCTCCCAGTCGAGGTGACAGCGCATGTGCAAGCAGCCAAGCTCTTTACGTACACCGCATGCATGTGCACTCTCATGTGCATGCCCCGTCCCGGTTGGCCACCCCTCCATCCGATGCACTGCACGGCACACGTCGCGGCCTCTTGGGAGCTCGGCTGTGCCGCGCGTCTCACCCGGCACCCCCCCCTCTCACTGCCGCCAACCGCGACGTCGCCACACACCAGCACCGCACCGCACCGCCGAACCGCACGTTGGGCCTTCCCGCCACGCGCGGTCGCGCCTCTCCACTGCCCGCCCGGCCGAGCGCAGCGCTTCCACGGCAGCGCTACGACTCCGAGCGCAGTCGCAGCACGCCCGCCGGCCCCGGCAGCGCCACGTAGCGCTTGTAGGGCGTGGCGTCCTGCCCCGGCCGCATGGGCGACGCCTGCCAGCGGCCCATGGGCGGCCACGACTCCTCGTCGTACACCGCAGGCGGCTCGCCCGCCTCCGCCTCCACCTCCGCTTCCGCCTCGTCTGCGGGTACTAGCGGCTCGACCTCCCCGTGCTCGGGGTCAAACTCCCCGTGCTCGGGGTCATACTCCCCGTGCTCGGGGTCAAACTCCCCGTGCTCGGGGTCAAACTCCTCCTCCCCCTCCATCACGTGCTCGGGGCCGGCGAAGGAATGCTTGTGCAGCTCCAGCGGCTCCATCCCCACCGGCTGCTGCTGCTGCTGCTGCTGCGGGTGGTGGTGGTCGTGGGCGTCATGCTGCTGGCTGGGCCCACCGACCTGGTCTTGGCCCTCATAGCAGTGCAAGCTGCACAACTGGTCCTGGCCATGCCCGAAGCATTGCTGGTCGCCATCCCCCGCCATCCCCCGCTGCTGAGCTTGCTGTTGCTGCTGCAGCAGGTATTTGTCTACCGCCGCCGCAGCCCGTTGCGCAAGCCCGTTGCCACTGCCGGCACCGAAGCCGCCCGGGGCCTTCGGCACCCGCGGCTCGCCAGGAGCCCAGGACGCAGCACTGCTGCCACCTGAGACGCGAAAGCCCTCCGCAGCACCATACTGGTGGTCTGCCTGAGGCCACAGGGCCACAGGGCCCCTGATGCTCCCCTCCTGCGTGCCCCGCCCGCTCCCCGCGGCAGCATCCAACGTCGCGGCATCTGCCAGTGAGACCTCAGTCCCGCTGACGCTAGGCCGCCGGCTGCTGACGGCGCTGCCGCCGGCGCTGCTGTCGCCAAAGGTCACCTCGATGGGGCCCCGGCCGTCGTCTGCGCCTGCCCAGAGGGATCCCAGCGCCCGAGGCTCCGCCTCGCGCCCTCGAGGGGCTGCTTGCACGCCCAAGCCGCCGCCCAAGGAGTCCACGGCCGCAGCTTCGGACATCTCCGCCTCCGCCTCCTCGTCACTGCCCTCCCGCACCACCTCGAGCGCGACTCCACCGACGCTACCGATGCCCGCGTCGGCGCCCCGGCCCCAGCCTGTCAGCTCAAACGCGCCGCCGGCAGCAGGCATGCCCCCACCCGCGCCGGCTCCTGCCGCAGGCCCACCGCCGCCCTCACTCTGCGCGCCGGAGCGCAGCGCCGCCACCGGCCGGGACGGCGGCGGCGTGGCGCCGCCGCCGCCGAGCGATGCGGAGCGGAAGCGTCGGTCCAGGCTGCTGCTGCCGCTGCTGCCACCGCCACCGCCCGCGTCATCCCAGGGCCGGCCGCTACTTCTGCTGCCGGTGGGCGTCAGGAAGCGCTCCGTGAGCCACTCCAGGTCAGACTCAAGGACCTGGCACAGCTCGGAAACGGGCAGCCCGTGCAGCTGCGGGCGCTGCATGCTAGGCGGCGTGCTGCTGGCAGACACGCGGCCGGAGGATGTGGCACCGCCGGCACCAGCCATGGGGCCCGCTGATGGGGGCGCAGATGCGGCACCCGAGCCGCCCGAGCTGGCCCGGACAGCTGCGGCAGCGTAAGCGGCAGCTGGTGCAGAGAGCGGCGTGGTGCTGCCGCCGCTGGCGGAGGCGACAGCTTCGGACTGGGCAGCCCCAGGCTCTGCTACTGGGCTCTGCAAGCCGCGGCGCCCTTGCGAGGCTGCGGGCGGCGGCAGCGGTGGCAGCCCCAACTGCTGCGGCCTCATGTCCCTACCAGCGCTCACGTCCCCGGCGATAGCACCTGCGCTCACCGCCACGCCGGGCAACAGCACCGCCGGCGCCTCAGCTGGCGAGCGCCGCGGCGGGTCGCCGCTTGCAGCAGGCGAGTAGGCGCCGCTGCCCGCGGGCATCTCGCCCCTGTCAACACCATTGGCGCGCGTCGTCGCGCTTGCGGCCGCCAGCGCCCGCCACGCGTGCAGCACGGGCGCGAGGTAGCGGTGGCGGCTGAGCAGGTCGGCCGCCTCCCGCAGCGCCGCCTCCTCCACCAGCTCCCCCAGCACCTCCTGCTGCAGCGCCGCCTGCGCCTGCATCACCTGCGTGCACGCGTGCGTGCGTGCGCGTGCAAGGCAACCGCACAACCAAACAGTTGGCTACAATTCTTGGTGACAAACACCACGACAGCTGCTGTCCGAAGGTGCGTTCTGGGGGGGATTCAGCACGCGAGGTACGAGCTGTGCATCCTGCCCGGGCGGCAGCAGTTCCGCACCTGCATGCCCCGGTCAGCCAGCGCCAGCCAGAGGCGAAAGCAGTGCCGCATGCGCAGCAGCCGGTGCACATCCCGCCCGTAGTTCTCCTCCCAGGCCTCCTGCACCCGCGCCTCCGCAGACGGCATGGGCGACAGCGGCGGCTGCCGGTGCTGCTGCTGCTGCTGCTGCTGCTGCTGCGGCTTCTGCTGAGCAGCAGGAGAGGCAGCAGACAGCTGTGAGCTGTGTGCCGGAGCGCCAGGCGCTGCCTGCCGCCAGGGCTGCACCGCTGCCGCCGGCAGCGCTGGCAGCCCGTATTGCAGCGGCATCGCCTGACGAGGCGTCCACATGTCGGGCTCGCCCAGGCGCGCCAGCTGCAGCTGCTGCTGCTGCTGCGCCAGCTGACGCGGGTGCGTCACGTCATCGGCTGCAGCCGCAGCCGCAGTCGCAGCCGCGGCCATCGCCGCGGCTATGTCGCGCCATGCCGCCAGGCACGCGCGTGCGGTGGCGGCGGCCCTGTGACTCAGCAGCACGCGAACCGAGGCCTGCTGCGCCCAGTGTGTCACCCAGCCGCGCAGCGCGCGCAGCAGCAGCGTGCGGGCTCGGAGCGAGCGAGCGCGGTGCTCGGCAGCGTGGCGGACGCGGGCTGCGGCGGCGGCGCCCGCCCGCCATCCCGCAAACGCCGCAGCCACGAGGCGGACCCGGCGCTGGCGGCTGAATGAGGCGGCGGCGGCGACGCGCCGCGTCTGCGTTTGTGCGCAAAGCCCATGCGTTAAAACCTGCCTGTGGCAGCATTGGTACCAGTACCGTGGAGAACAGCGGCACATCCGGTAATCAGCAGAACAAACCGTGCTGTGTATACAGTGAGTGCCACACCTGTTGCGCCAGTGCGATGTCGTGCCAAGCGCCGAACACTTGCACCATTATCCGCGTCTCCCGGCCGCTCGCTAGGTACCTGCAGGTTAGAGATGTTCCGGCCCAACACGTGTTTCATTTCTCGTCAAATCTAAAATGCAGGTACGTTCAACGCAGCTGGGGAGCCTTTCACGTCACCGGCGGCTTAAACATCTACCCTGGGCGCCCAATGCATTGGTCCCTAGCATGGCGCCTGCACCGCGCAACTTGAACACGCACCTGAACAGCCGGCGCAGCGCCACCTGGTGCTTCCAGCCCTCAAACGCCTTGGCTGCCAGCTGGAACAGCCGCGGCGCAGCCGACAGCCTTGAGGGCTGATGCCGAGGGGGCGCCAAGGCCGTCGGCTGCTGCTGCGCGCCCCATTCCCCCCTTCGCCCTGCCGCCGCTGGCACAGGAAGCGGTGACGGCGACTCTGCATGCAGCCTGCCCAGGAAGGCGCTGACTGCCTCGGTTGCTGGTGACGGTGCCGGCGCTCCTGCCATGACTTCCGCTGGCCGCAGGCCGCGGCCCGTTGCGCCTACCTCCACGCCACCACCATGTCCGCCCGCCGACCGGCGAGGCGAGAAGGCGCCGAGCAACGCATCCGAGTCACCTGGCACATGCAGTGCCGCCTGGCCGCCGCGCGACCCTACGCCCATGCTCGTTGCTGGATCGCCGGTCAACCCTGCCGACCAGCGTCCCGGCTCGCCCGCCGCGGTTGCAAGTCCCACGGCGCCGGCACTGGTACCGGCACTGGTGGCGCCAGAGCTGGGCGGCTGCGGCGAGGTCAGGTGGGCCAGAGCCATGCGCGCGCGGTCCGGCCAGCGCGCGACCTGCTGCGCGTCATCCAGCAGCCTCGCCGCGATGGCGCTGGCGTCCGCGTCGAAGGCAGTGTACCGCACTCGAGCGTCAAGCTCCTCCAGCTCGGGGCGCGGGCTGTGGCCGGGGCTTACGGTGGGGCGCGGGCTGCGGATGGCGGGCGCAGTCCCGGTAGCCGCCGGCTGCAGCGGCTGGGGCCCTGCCGACAGCCGCTGCGGCGCTGACTGGTGGTGGTCCTCCTCCTGCCAGGCGCGCCACACGTGCGAGTAGCTGAACGCCGGCTGCGGCTGCGTCGGCTGTTGCCCGCCCGAAGCGCTGGACGAGTCGGACAGGCCGTCGATCCATTCCGGCGGTATGGGAGGAGCCGGAGCAGTAGTAGGCGGTAGCACCGACTGACGCACAATTGCTTCTTGCCCCTGGGGACCCGCAGCCGGAGCCAGAGCTGCGCTCGTCAGGCCGTGCGGCTCAGGGAAGTGTTGCTGCTGCTGCTGCTGCTGCTGCTGCTGCTGCAGGCGGAGGCCTTTGGCGCTGCTGTGTGCAGAGACGTAGGACGAGTCGTACTGCCCGGGGCGCTGCAGTCCCCACACCTGCTCCTGCGGACGTGGCTGCCGGGGCAGGGCTTCCTCCTGGGGCTGCGGCTGCCACGCCTGCTGCGGTCTCAACGGCAGTCCAGGCTGCTGCTGCTGCTGGTAAGACTGGTAGGCATGCAGCGCCGCCGGCGGCAGCGCCTGCAGCAGCCGTTGCTGAGCCGGGGGCATGGGGTGCAGGTCGTTTGACGCAAGAGATCCCGGTGACCCAAACTCGCCTGGCGCCGGCGGCGCAACGCCACGGCGCGCGCGCGGGGAGCTGCCAGCTGCTGCCAGGTGCTGGGGCTGCTGCTGCTGCTGGTAAAGCAGGGCGCGCGCGGCGCCGGTGCCGCGGTTCTCCTGCTGCTCCAGGGCCCCAGCTGCCACCCAAGGGACCGTGGCGCTGCGGCCCGCGGCCTGTCCGGTTGTCCTGGCTGCTGCGCGCGGGCTGTACTGCACCGGGCTCGTCTGCTGCTGCGGCTGTTGCTCCTGCTGAGCCCTCGGCGGCGAGGCGTGGGGCTGCTGTGATGCGGAGGCCGTGTGGCTGCTGGCTTGCGGCTGCGCTGCCCGCTGGTGCCGCTGCAGCTGGTGCAAATGTGTGACGGGGATTGCGACCGGGCGCTGCGCGTGCGCTGGCCGCAGCTGCGCCGCGCCTGGTGAGCTGCTGCTGGTCACGGCGCCCGAGGTAGCCGGGGAGGCCGCCGCGGCGGCGAGGCCCGCCTCGACCTGCCGCCCCAGGGCCGCGAGCAAAGCCCCCACCGGACTCGGCGTGCCCGCGGCGGCCGCGCCCTTCGCTGCTGCCCCGCCGTAGGACTGGTGCCCTTGCTGCTGCAGCGGGTGTGGTGGCGGAGGCGGCGGTGCAGGCGGAGGGGGGGTCAACACGAGCCCGTCTGCAGCTGCCGCGGCGGGTGGTGGCGCCAAGGGGTCGTAGGAGTCTGTCAGCAACCAGGGCGCCAGTCGCGGGGCGCTGGACGCCCGCGGCGGCTGCTGGGCCTGTCCCTGACTCTGCTTTTGATGGGTCTGCCGGTGTTGTTGGTCCTGCTGGTGCTGCCGCCACAGTATTCCAGCCCCTGCACCGACAGCCGCTGAGGACGCGGTCCGCGGCGCCGCTGCCGCTGATAGCGACCCGTACCCCGGCTCCTGCTGCTGCCACTGCGGCTGCTCCTGCCGTGTCTGGCGCCCCTGCTGCAGCTGCTGGTGCCGCCGGTGCTCCTCCTCGGTGTAGCCCGAGGCGGACAGCGACAGCGCGCTGCGCACCAGCTGCTCCAGCGGACCCAAGGACCGGCCCGAGCCCGAGCCCGAGCCCAAGCCCGAGTCCGGCGGCGTCAACATCATGCCCGCGGCGCCCAACACGTCGCCAGCGCCGCCACCGCCGACTGTGCCGCTGCAGTGAGGCACGCCGGCCAGCTGCGGCGCCGGCGTTTGTAGCGCACCTGTAGACAGGTAGCAGTGGGTGGTCCGGGCGGCGACACCGACGGATGGGCAGGGCACCACGGCGGCAGAACGCATATCGCGAGTGCGCTGCAAAGGCAGCTCACGTGCAATGGTGGCGTGGGCGTACTTTCATGTGCCTTACCTGTGTTGGTCAGCAACGTGAACGGCTGCCGTGTGCTGCCAGCCGCGCTCCGGCTGGCAGCTGACGCAGCGCTCTTGCTGGCCATGGCAGATGCGGGCAGCGCAGACGAGCCAGCCGGGTTCCACAGGCCCGGTGTGGCGGTGGGCGCGGCCGTGGCGAGCACGTGCGAGTGGTACAGGCCCCACGGCGTCTGCACGGTGGTCAGGTGGCCGCCCGGGGGGCTGACGGAGCTGCTGCGGGGGCCGCCGCCCGGCTTATGCCCGCTGCTAGTGCCGGGGCTCACGCTGCGACCGGGAGACACGGAGCTGGATGGCTGCTGGGCCGACTTGCGCTGGTAGGGCGCGCTGGAGGCTCTGTGGGCACGGTGTGCCGCAGCGGCTTTGCTCAGCGACGCGCCGGGCGGCAGCCAGGAGGGCGCTTGCTGCGCGGGAGGCGCTGGGCGCGGGCGCGGGCGCAACCCTGCCAGCAGCTTGTAGTGCAACGAAGCTGCATATTGCTGGGCCAGGGGCGACACAGACCGCGGCTGCTGCGTGGTGGCGAACAGGCCGGGCTGTGCCGGGAACGGAGTCTTTGCACCGAAGAACAAAGGCGAGATGGACCGCGGCTCCATTGCTGACTCGTTGTGAGCGCCACGACGGTCAGCTTTTGGGAATGATACTATTTGCTGTGCATGCTCGTGAGCTTGGCGTCCTTCTCGTACTGATGCTGCGGCTGAAAATCGTCACTCGCGACCCTATGGCGCGAAACTTGCAGCTTTGAGGCAGCGTCAAGCTCCCCTGTAATTAACCAGCATTTCTAGTATTTGTAATTCATATTATCAACTCCTATTCATTAGCGTCTGCGCTAATCTGACTGTAAACTTAAATCAACCCAAATGTCATGACGTGATCAAGGAATTCGCTGCATACGTGCGTGAGGCCCACCAGACTTACATCAGGTCGCAAAACACGGGCGCTAATGCGTCCGGCCTTCGCCCCTGAATCCAGTCGCGCACGATCCAAGCAGCGCAAATTACTTGTTGACTATCCTGATGCGACGCATATGTCTCTTTGTCAGAACATACGCTTCTTAAATCAATAGGGGTGTTTCTATGGGACGTCAATGGCCGATCGTCCGAGTCCAGGCGTTTCCATGGGGCGCTCGTCCCATGAAAATTTCCACGAGGCCCCTGAGCTCCGTGAACTCGCAAAGTCGGTTGTGCTTCCGTTAGCTGCCTCAGAGATTGCGCACTGGTCTTGCCCTAATGCTTGCCCTTGGGTCGCAGTTAACGCAACAGCGGTTGAAAAGGAAGGTCCGCGCTGGCAGGCGCGACGAGTTAGGAGGTTGAATACAAATGACGCTGCCACCAGCGTGGGCCCTGCTCGGCGTGTTGCTGGTGAGCCCGGGTTTGGTGCACTTGCACATTTAATAGCTTGATGCTAGCTGTGCACCGCTTGGAAGAAGGACTGGACTAACACCAGCACACATGCGTGCCAAGTGCATCTGAAAAGTCGTCTCGGCGCGCGTGGGGGCCGGAACACGGCGGGCGCGTCGTGGCGACATTCGGCACTTCACAACCTGCTCATGCGTCAGCAACCCCTGACCTCCTTCCGCACCCTCAACGGCAGGCGCTGTTCGTGTACTTTGGCTACAGCGTGCAGAAGCGCTGGCAGCTGCGCAAGATCCCAGGTAGGTGACAGGCTGCGGCAGGCTCCACCGTTGTCAGATGACCAAAAAGGGTGTCGTGCCAGCACGCTCCATCATGACTCATCGCGGCCATCTGCCGGCATCCGCCCGCGAAGCACAGCCTTCCAGCCTGACAGAATTCCTTAATTCCTGCATCTGGCCTGCGCCCTCGCTGCCCCCCTCCCGCCTCTCCGCCCGCCAGGCCCTCTGGGCTGGCCGTTCCTGGGCTCCATCCCGGAGTTCTCCTTGCACGGCTACGAGTACGTGCTCAGCCTGGCCGCCAAGTACGGCAGCGTGCATGTGGTGAGGCCGCAACCTGCGTTGTTGCTTGAGCGACCACTGCAGCTTTCTCAACACACCGTCCTGTCCTGTCCTGTCCTAACATGCACATCACGTGACGCAGGCATGGCTGGGCGTGGAGCCCCTGATCGTCATGTGCGACCCGGCGCTCATCAAGTGAGAGAGCGGGGGGGGGGGGGGGGGGGTTAGCCATCCCAAGCTTAACCAAGTTACAGGAATCGGAGTCAAGCAATGCAGTCAAGGCGATGCAACGAAATACTCGTTAGGTTAAAGTACCGTAGTCGAAGAAGACGTGTTGGGTGCGCCGGCGACTTGAAATGCCACCCGAGCTTGGGGGGTAGCCATCCCAGTGGGCGGGGTGGCACGCGGTGACAAAATGCGGTAGTATGAGGGTAAGCACAAGCCGCGTGCCCGCGTGTCACAGCTCCGTGCGGCGCTCCTTCCTTCCGTGTACACGCCGGCGCGCACACCAAGCCTGCATGGGAACGTTATCCTGCTGCCACGAACGTCATGTTGCGGTGCTGCTGCTCCTGCTGTGCCTGCTCCCCCCAGGAAGTATGCTTACAAGTGTGTCAGCAAGCCCGAGAGCATGAGCGATTTCGGCCACGTGCTCACCGGCTTCAACTACGATGTGGACAAGGCGTCCGCGTTTGTGGCGTCGTAAGTTTCGCATTAGTTTGTGACTCAATATGTCAGGGCCGGGGAAACGCAATGCAGGGAAGTCGTGGGGTGCAGAACCAGCTTGGTCCCCCAGCATGACACCATCCATGCTCGCTTGTTTGGAGCACCCGCAAGTCGGTGCGGTTGTCTGGGGGTGCCAGTGGCGGCGGCGGCCTTGTCGGGTTGTGCTGATGCCCGTGCCTGGCCGGCTGGCTGACCGCACATGCCGCCGCTGCTGCTACTGCGGCTGCAGGGGCGACGTGTGGCGCCGCGGGCGGCGGGTGTTTGAGGCCTCCGTCATCAATGGTGTCAGGTGGGCCCGACGAGCACCACACCTCAAAGGCTGTCCCCCATCCCTCCCAGCTTGCCCATGCCACTTCATGCCAGTTGACGCTGTGAACCAGTACCTACTGCGCACCACCACCTACTGACGCCAAGCGCAATCCGCCTTCCGCCACCTCCTGTGCCATACCCACAACTCCGCCCCCGCCCCTCCCCCTCCAGCCTGGCCTCCCACCTACCCGCCATCAACCGCTGCGCCAACCGCTTCGTGGCGCGGCTGGCGCAGCGCGCGGCGGCGCCCGCCGCCAGGCCCGCGCCTGGGAAAGCCGGTGCCACGAACGGCGGCGACAGCGACGGCGGCCGGACGCTGGGCGAGGAGGGGTTCGACATGTTTTCCATCGTGGGCGGGTACACCATGGCGGTGACCGGAGAGGTGGCGTACGGGTGAGCGATCAAACGCGGTGGATTTGGATCTGGCATGCGATAACTACAGCGCCGTGGCTCTGGGCTCGCGTGCTCGGGTCGTCGGCCTGCCTGCTCCGTCATGTAGCACCGTACGGTAAGCGACCGGCACTTACCCTCCCTTGCATACTTGCATTGCAGAGTCAACTTCGGCACCGCGGATGACGACATAGCCACGGCGCGCAACTCCTCCATCCTGGAGGGCGGCGGCGGCAGCAGCGGCAGCGGCATGAGCATCGGGCGGCAGCTGGTGGGCGCCAGCCTGGCCAGCTTCCGATGCCTGCAGGTAGAGTTTGGTGAATGGTGATTGATCAAGCAGCCACAGCTGCCGCACTGCCGTCGTTGACCGCCCTACTGTGGGTCCTGTGCATGTGTATAATAACGCGTCCGGAAGTGTGCACGGTGCGCGGTGCAGTAAACATTTTTTTGTCGGTGCGCTGCCGCTGTCGCATGCCGTACTTGCATATGCATGCAGATGGAGCATTCCACGCTGTACCTGCCGCTGGCGGTGAGAGGCGGTGGTGACGGCGCTGGGCACTCCGGTGACATTCAGATGCGCATCTGTCGTAACACCTGGCCTTAGCTCCCCCACCGGTGCCCCGTAATCACGCATCCACGCTCTTTGATCGCCCATTCCGCCCATGCCATGCGCCTGCAGGTCATGTTCCCGGCGGCGCGGCCGCTGGTGCGCTGGCTGGCGTCCCGCTTCCCCGACCGCGCGCAGCGGGAGCACATGGCGGCGCGGACCCAGATCGCGCAGGTCAGCCGCCTGCTGATGGAGCGCTGGGCGGCCAGCAAGAAGGCGGCGGCGGCGGCGGCGGCCGCGGCAGCTGGGGGCGGGAAAACAGTTGACGGCGCCAAGGGCGGCGACAAGGGCGGTGGGATAGCAGTTGCGGTGAACGCGACAGCTGGCAACGGCGCCGCCGTGGCACCCGCGTCCTCGGCGCCGGGCGGAGCTGCCGGGGGCGCAGGCAAGGCGTCTGACGGGGTAATCAAGGAGGTGGGCGGCGGCATCAGCTCCAGCAGCTTCATGGCCGCGATGATGGAGGGCCGGCGGGGGGCGTCGCAGGAGGAGCGGCTCAGCGACACCGAGGTGGGGTGGGGGCCATGGGCCTAGCTGCTGCACTTCACAACGAAAGCTCCTGTGCTATTCCGCTTCGTCAGTTACCGTACTTGGTGTTATGATGTGTGTGCTCGCTGATCCAATGTCATAAATGCAACCGTTTTGTACCGGTACATTACGTGTGGTGTGCACATCTGCAAACCAAACAGGTGATTGCCCAGAGCTTCACGTTTGTGATGGCGGGCTTTGAGACCACCGCGCTGACGCTGTCCCTCGTCACATTCCTGCTGGCCACTCACCCCGAGGTGCGCAGCTTGGTAACAGCAGCAGCGACAGCAGCAGCGGCAGCATAGCGACAGGTGTATGCCGCTGATGCACAGCCGCAGTGATGCGTGCCGTTCAGTGATGGGCAGTGCGGTTGATTAGTCTTGCTGTATGGTGATATGTTGGAAGGAAGTTGAATTGGCTCGTTGGCTGACGTGACGCCACGTGGCCACACCTGTGCGGCACTGCGCAGGCGGCGGCGCGGCTGACGGCGGAGGTGGACGCGCTAGGCGACGGCGAGCTGACGCACGAGGTGCTGGCGGAGGTGAGTGAGTGGGGGATTCAGGGCCGTGCGCTGCAGGGGTGCGCTTTGTAGCACTGGGTTTGTACTCGGTTGTGCGCAGACAGTTTGGGGCTGCGCGATGGTCCCAGGGGCGCTACGACAGGTCAGGCCCGGGCTGCACCGCGACGCGTGCGGTACTCTCATTGCATGTCGTGCACCCCAACCTGCGCATCTCCCATCGCAAGGCCCGTCCGTGCAAGCCTTAGGCCTGCTGCCGGGCTGTGGCTGGGCCCGCCCTGGGCACTGCACGTGCGTGCGCCATGCAGCCCCATGCAGCCCCGCGCAGCCCATCATTCACTCCTCGTTACAATTTCATTTCTACAGGAGCTGCCGTACACCGAGGCAGTGATCAAGGAGGCGCTGCGGCTTTACCCTCCCATCCCGTACTTCATCCGCGAGGCGCGTGAGGACCTGGACCTGGGCGGCGGCAGGGTAGCACCCCGGTGCGTGTGTGCGGTGCATGCGCGTGTGCGTGAGCAAGGGCTGTCTTTTTGGCGGTGTGTTTGGGGGCGTGGTGGAGGTTTGGAGGCCCGGGAGGGCTGTTGTGGGGCCCATGTGATGTTGTGGGTTGACGGTCACGCTTGCAACATGTGGGACCCAGTCTTGTGACCGATGTGCCAATCGGCTTGTTGCAACAATGCCCTGCTGGCGCACTCGGCGCCGCCAGCTCCTGCACGCCACCACGTCCTGCGCGCCGCAACCCACTGACACGTCCGCCCCCTCCCCCTTGTCGGCCGCTGCGCACGCACACACTGCTAGTAGGGTTCGATGAAACTACGCTGAGGTCTCCTGTCCTCAAACGCACTGCTCATGCACATCCGCTCATGCGCACATGCACGTGCAGGGGCAGCTACCTGACCATGTACGTGTACGCAGTCCACATGAACCCCGACGTGTGGCCGCACCCGGAGGCCTTCCTGCCGCAGCGCTTCCTGCCCGAGGGCGCCGCCGCGCTGGGGCCGGCGGACCCGGGGGCGTGGGCGCCCTTCGGCATCGGCGCGCGCATGTGTGTGGGCCACAAGCTGGCCATGATGGTGGGTGCGGGCGTGATTGCGGGATTGGGCAGCGGGGTTGGGGGGTGGGTAGTTGATTCCAAGCCCAAGCAAAAAGACCCGAAGACCCAGACCCACAAGTGGGGGGATGCCTTGTGGCGCGGAGGCTGTGACGGAGGCAAGTTTGAGCTGCCTTATTCTTGCTGGGATCCGCACATTAAAGTCACGTGCAGGCGCCTTGTGCCTGTAATGTGATACCGCCTTTTTGTGCCATGACGTGCCAAACGCGCACACCCCCCCCCCACAGATGGCCAAGACGCTGCTGGTGCGCATGTACCAGCGCTTCACTGTGGCGCTGCACCCCAAGCAGCCGCTGCCGCTCAAGATGAAGACGGGCCTGTCGCGCATACCCGTGGACGGCGTGTGGGTGACGCTGACGGAGCGGAAGAAGTGACGAGGCAGCGGCGTAAGCGAACTACAGGGAAGGAAAGGGAAAGTGGTGGAGCAGTGGGCATGCGGCCGATGCTAGCTAATGCGCACAGGAGATGTAGTCAGGAACAGAATGAGATGGAAGGTTTAAAGGCAGCAACATGCAGAGCACGATGAACCGTGTCAAGTGACTGCCTGACTGGGCGCATGGCGGGTTGTGGTGTGGCAAGCCTGCATGAGCATGCCGGCATGGAGCGGCTACCTGCATGGGGCGCACCGCACGGAGAAGCTTGTTGTCGCGCATACTTACGCGCCCTCCTATGTAACCCTTCTTGGCAATACGTAATCGTGACCTACCGCAACGCGGACACTGAGTGGGCGGGGATGTGGGCGGCACCAACGCCGGAGCTGGGGGCGTTGCTGCCCGTTGTGGCAGGGACGGCCGCTCTCACGGTGAGCGCTGGTTGGCAGCTTCTTTAAGCACCCTTCCGCAATTCAGACGATTGAATATGTTACATGTACATGTAATGGCAGGTGGCGTTCGCCTGGCTCGCCTACAACTTGCCCGAGCGATGGAGGTTGAGTCGAATCCCAGGTGCGGTGATGCCCTTCCGCATATTATCACCCCAAGGTTGCATCGCTGACGGGGTAGTTGCATCTCTGAAGCAAGCGCACACGGTCGCAAACAGGCAATCATTTCAGCTAATGGTAGACGCTTCGCTGCAGGCCCCCTTGGCTTGCCGTTCCTCGGCAACATCCTGTCCTTCTCCAAATATGGACACGACTATTTTGCATTGATGGCGGAGAAGTATGGCGGTGTGTACAAGGTCCGTGGGCGGGGGCGGGGGGCGGCGGTTGGTGTGGACGCTCGGGAGAGGGCGGGCGTGAGACAGCACAATTGCAGGGTGTGACCATCGCCCCGCGTCTGGTACGCGCAAGTAGGTTGCCCAGGGCTGCGGGGTTGGGCTGGAGGTTGGCCAGCGGAGCCTGAGGAAGTTCGGGAGGGTGCTGTTGCAACGTCATCTTCGGTTCATGTGACAACCTTCTGTTACGGCCCGCAGATCTGGTTCGGCGTGAATCCCTGGATTGTAGTTTCCGACCCCGTACGCCTGAGGTGTGTGTGTGCGTGCATCCGTGCATGGGGGCGCTGTGGTGGGCTATGACACACGCACGGGCACGCGAGGGGGGTGCACCGCTTCAGGCTGCTGCACGAGCCAGGCACGCGCCCGTTGTCAGTTTCGTGCAGTGCCTTGCTTGCCAGCGCGGTTACCGCACTCCCACCTGCCTGCACTAGTGCTTCACCCGCACCACCCTTCCACAACAAAATGTATTCGCGCCCCCACAAACGCCTCACCACCCAAGCCACCACAACAGTAATAACAGTAACAACAACGATCGTGAGCGAGTGCAGGAAGCTGGCGTACAAGTGCGTGGGCAAGCCCGCCCGCATGAGCGAGTACGGCCACGTGCTGACCGGGGTCAACTACGAGATTGAGCAGGCCAACGCGTTTGTGGCGTCGTGAGTTGGCAGCACAGCATCCGTGTGTAGGGGGTCATGCGCGTGCATCGGCGGGGCGTGGAAATTCGGGGAGTGCTGCTATCCGTGCTCACGCACTGGCTTGCGATGTACCGTATGTCACTGCTGGACTGCTGGACTGCTGGACTGCTGCATTCTCGCCATGGTGCGCCGCGTGCAGGGGCGAGGTGTGGCGGCGGGGGCGGCGCGTGTTCGAGGCCTCGGTCATCCACCCCGCCAGGTGAGGCCTGGGTTGGAAGGCAGGGCGGCCAGCGGACTGCTTTGCTTTGTAACTGCGGCCGTGGCTGACACCTGGCGGCCCCACGCGCTGTTGCGTGCGCCCTCCGCATGCCAACCTCCCATAACCACCTTTGCCGTCCCTCCATCCCCGAAATTAATCAAATGCATGGCATCCCCTCCAGCCTGGCCGCCCACCTGCCCGCCATCAACCGCTGCGCCAACCGCTTCGTGGCGCGGCTGGCGCAGCGCGCCGCCGCAGCAACAGCTGGCGGCAGCGGCAGGGGCGGCGATGACGAAAGCGGTTTCGACTTCTTCGCGGAGGTGGGCGCCTACACCATGGCTGTGGTGGGCGAGGTGGCGTACGGGTGAGTGAGTGGGTGGCTGGTTCGTGCTGGTTGGTGGGCATGGTGATGGGACGAGGCGTTTGTGGACTCTCTGGGCCTGGCTTGTGGCGCGGCTCAATGACTATGCCGTCTATGCGTTGTATGCGCAACCACCTCACTGGCAGGGTGGACTTCGGCACCATTGACGACGGCAGCGGCGCCGGCGCTCAAGAAGCGGCTTCCGCGGCGGGTGCTGCTGGCGCCACTGGCAGCAGCGGCAGTAGCGGCAGTAGCGGCAGTAGCGGCAGCAGTGTGGGGCGGCAGCTGCAGGATGCGGCCATGACCAGCTTCAAGTGCCTGCAGGTACGTGGTGGCGTCAAGAAGGCGGGGTCGGGGCGCAGGGCGGTATCGTCGGGCAGGCGGACGCTAATGGCTGTGTAGAGAGATGTTTGCGGCTAGCTGGAGAATAGGTTGTGATTCAAAGCTGCGCACACCGGCGAACGTGGTGGCGATGCCGTACTCAACACATAATTCATGGCATCATCACGCCATCCTGGACCTGAACGCACCATGAATGCATGCATGCATGAATGAATGATTACAGGTCGAGAACGCGACCAAGTACCTGCCGCTGCGGGTGAGATCGCGGGCGGGCGGTGAGAGCCGGTGGTGCCCCCCGGGGCAGGGGCCCACGGGGCAGCAGGTTATGGTGGTGGTGGGCGTGTGTCCCAGCCGGCCGCGAGGAAAAGCACCTGCTGTGTCATTGCGGTCATGGCTGTTGCGCCCCTGGCGTTCCTGCGTTTCTCCCGCCGACGGCGTGTGGCGCCCCTTGGCCCACGTCACATACGCTTTCTTGTAATGGCTCGCCGCTGTTGCAGGGCTCCACATGTTTGCAAACCCCTCCGCCTTCGTCCGTCACAACCCCCTTCGTCCAACACATCCCCCGTCGCCCATGCCGCCCATGCCATGCGCGCGCAGGTCATGTTCCCGGCGGCGCGGCCGCTGGTGCGCTGGCTGGCGTCCCGCTTCCCCGACCGCGCGCAGCGGGAGCACATGGCGGCGCGGACCCAGATCGCGCAGGTCAGCCGCCTGCTGATGGAGCGCTGGGCGGCGAGCAAGAAGGAGGCGGCGGCGGCGGCGGCGGCCGAGGCAGCTGGGGCTGGGAAAACAGTTGACGGCGCCAAGGGCTCCGGCAACAAGGCCGGCGGGTTCAAGGAGGTGGGCGGCGGCATCAGCTCCAGCAGCTTCATGGCCGCGATGATGGAGGGCCGGCGGGGGGCGTCGCAGGAGGAGCGGCTCAGCGACACCGAGGTGCGCTGGGGGCCTAGCGCTTGGGGTCTAACACTTGGTCTGCACTCGCAGGTGCCAGCAGGCTCAAACGACGGCAAATGATTTCGGTCAAGCGCGCAACTGACGCAAGCCCATGCATTAGATGCTATCACCGTGTGTGTGTCTTTTCCTGCAAGTCGCATGTTGCAATGTGCACATGCCGGGCAAACTGACAGGTGATTGCGCAGAGCTTCCTGTTCGTGCTGGCGGGCTTTGAGACCACCGCCGACACACTGGCGCTCACCGCCTTCCTGCTGGCCACACACCCCGAGGTGCGGCGGTGCTAGGTCCGGCGTTGGCGGAAGGCGGAGGGCGGAGGGCGGGGCGGGGCGGGGCGGGGCGGGGCGGGGCGCGGCGTGCCGTGGATTGGGGCGGGGCGCCTGCGGATGCATCGCATGTGCCACACAGGCCGCAGACGACCCGAGTGGTCCCTCAGGGCGACCCCTCGCTTGTGTACCACACGCCCAGAACCACCATCAGCATTGTCGCCACCTCCATCCATCCATCCATCCACCCCGCGCAGGCGGCTGCCAAGGTGGTCGCCGAGGTGGACGCGGTGGGCGAACAGGAGCTGACGGCGGAGCTGCTGGCCGAGGTGAGGGAGGGAGGTGAGGGAGGGAGCCCCTCCATGCAGCGGACGCAGTGCCTTTTGATACCGGTAATGGCGCTGCGCACACGCAGTACTGGTCGGTGTACGGTAGCCACCATGCGCATGGAGCTGCCACGCACGTGTCCAGAACCACAGCACGACAGCGTGGCCTTTTCACTTGCGCTGCCGGCCGCCGGGCTGCAGGGGCTGCCGTACACTGAGGCGGTACTGAAGGAGGCGATGCGGCTGTACCCGCCGGTGCCGTACCTGCTGCGGGAGGCGCGCGAGGACCTGGACCTGGGCGGCGGCATGGTGGCACCCCGGTGCGGGCGGGCGTGTGCGTGCGCGCATGAAAGTGTGCGATGTTGGACTGAGGGCGGTGAAGGGCGATGTCGGACTAAGGGCGGTGAAGGGCGATGTTGCCGTGTGGTTGCGGGGCGGGCCGGGGGCGATGGCGCAATGGCGTGATGGCGCCGGGCGGTCGAGTTACAGCCGGCACGGTGCCTCGGGGCATGCGCGCTCGGTCCGAGGCCCGGGAAAGAAGTGCCTTTACCGGTCGCCACAAGGAACACGGTACGGCTGCGCCCTTGGTGCTGCCTGCTGACCCTCCATGCATGGGTGGTCACCGCCACTGCCCACTCGGCCCTGCCAACCTTGCCAACCCCCACAGACATGCCTACCTGGTGCTCTACGTCCACGCCATGCACCTCAACCCCGACATGTGGCCGCACCCGGAGGCCTTCCTGCCGCAGCGCTTCCTGCCCGAGGGCGCCGCAGCGCTGGGGCCGGCGGACCCTGGGGCGTGGGCGCCCTTCGGCATCGGCGCGCGCATGTGCGTGGGCCACAAGCTGGCCATGATGGTGGGTGCGGGCGTGATTGCGGGATTGGGCAGCGGGGGCTGGGGTGAGGCCTTGTGGCACGGAGGCTTGGGTGCCGACTAAGAGCACGCATTGTGGCCCGACCTTCAACGAGATTCAACGCGGTCTGGCACGGATGCGGGACCTTAATCCTCAGGGCCCACGCACGACACGTTAACGACCATCATCCGCCAGCCGCGCCTGGTGTTTGTATTCCTTCCTTCACAACTGTTGCTTGTTTGTCCCTGCGTTTGTTTGCTGTGTGGCAGGTGGCCAAGACGCTGCTGGTGCGCATGTACCAGCGCTTCAATGTGGCGCTGGACCCCAAGCAGCCGCTGCCGCTGCGAATGAAGGCCGGGCTGTCGCGGGTGCCGCTGGACGGCATCTGGCTGTCGCTGTCGGAGCGTGAAGCTAAGAAGCAGGCGGCGGCGTAGGGGCACCGTGCTAGTATGTTTGTTGGTGCAAGTACAGGCGCGCGGGGCTGCATGGGGCGCGGCGTGGTGCGAAGTGGCGGCAGGGTTGTCGCGGTCACAGATAACGCCCAGGGCGCTCGTGTAGTGCGGCGGATGTGTGGGTGGTGTGCCGCAATTGCCAGGAGGTGCCTGCCAGGAGGTGCCAGGACGTGTCAGTGCAAGCGAAGGTGCAAGCAATGTGGTGCAGTTCATCGGTGCCCGGCCGAAAGGACACGAAGGTGACAACAACGTATGTCATATTTCATGCAAGGTACACTGTGATGCCCAGAAAATGTCTGCTTATCAGGCCGAAACGGCTTGCACATCCGAGTGGTCACGTTTGACGGAGAGCCTTATCCAAAACATAGCATCACAACTTCATCCTAATGATGTCGCAGCCAACTTCAAGCTGCTGAACCGTGAGACGGCGCGCTGCCTCAAGGATTTCCGGCGCATTCAGCTCTCGCAGCGGCTCACTCCTGCGCCCTCGTGGGCTGAGGGCAAAGAGCCTGTATATGTGGCGTTCACGTGTTGGCCCTCCGCTGCGTTCGTGGCACAATGGGGCCGACCGGAGCCCTGGCGCGCCCTTACGCTGCGGCAGCGGCGCCGGCTCCTGAGCCTCGCCGCCAACTCGGGCTGCGCCGCGAGCCTGGAGGCCGCGCTGGCGCACTGCGGCTGCAGCCTGACGTCTGAGGTGGCTGAGGCAGCGGTGCTCGGCGGCAGCGTGGCGGCGGTGGAGACGCTGCTGATCCGGGAGGGCGGCGACTGCAGTTGCGCCGTCGTGCCCGTGGTGGAGGTCGCTGCTGAGGCGGGTCATCTGGAGGTCCTGCAGTGGCTGCTGCAGGCTCAACGGGCTCAGCTGATACAGAATGATGCTACCTTTTTAAGGCTTGAGGAATACCCACCGCCAAAAGAGCTTGCCACGGCGGTTGCTGCTTGCCGCGGCGGCCACGCACACATTCTCGCGTGGCTGCAAAAACAGGACATGCAACAACGACAACAGGAGCAACAACAACGACAACAGGAGCAGCAGCAGGCGGAGCAGCAGCAGCAGCAGCAGCAGGCGGGGCAGCAACAGGAGGAGGAACCGCAGGAGCAACAGCAGGGGCCGCTATCAGGAAGGCGGATGACCCTCGCGCAACCCAAAGCTGTGCCCTTCCTGGCGGGCGCTGCGGCCGCGGGCGGGCACGTCGAGTTGCTGGAGCAGCTGCTGCCGCGCCTCGAACCCGCCGAGCTAAACCGTGCGACACGCCGCATGCTCTTCTACGCAACGCAGCACTGCCCACTGGGGGCTCTGCAGCTCGTGTGCCGCCACCTCTTCAACGGCCAAATGAACCTGGGTGCCAGTGCGAAACAGACGCTGGCGGTCGCCGCCGCGACCAGCCCCTCGCCGGACTGGGAGGCGAAGCTGGACTGGGTCCTGCTGCACGTACAGATGCTGCCGGGTGAGCAACTGCCAGGGCATCCGCATCCTCTGTGGTTCTGTGCCAGAAATGCTGGCGATGAGGGCGGGGAGCAGGAGGAGGAGGAGGAGGAGGAGTATGCCTGGCGTACGGACGCGTCCGCGCTCATGGGCGCCGCCGGGGCGCTGCCGGACTGGCTGCAGCGGCTGCAGGCCCTGCGCGCTCGCCGCGTGCCGCTGCCGCCGCTGCCTGGCCTCACGCACAGCGCCGCGTGCGCGGGCGACGTCGCCGCGTTGCGCTGGCTTCTGGAGCAACAACGGCGCGACGAGGGCCGGGTGCTGGCGCCGGGGCTCATGTTCGCAGCGGCATCGGGCGGCCACCCGTCAACGCTTGCCGCCCTGCGTGAGCTGCTGGGCCTGCAGTTCTCCAGCACGGCGGTTCACGCGGCGGCGGAGCAGGGCAAAGCGGAAGCGGTGCTGTGGCTGCTGGAGCAGGAGCCGCTGCGGTCGCTTGTTGTGGATATGGAGGTGGCCGACCACGTGATCAGGAGCGACGCCAGCCTCGGCACGCTGCGGCGGCTACACGCGCGAGGGGCGCGCCTGCGTCTGCAGACGGTGTCGCGGTACGCGAGCGTGGAGGCGCTGGATTGGGTGCTGACGACACTGCCCCAGGATCCAATGACTCAGGTGACGACACTGGGAACGACACTGCCTGGCTGCTGCTGTCTGGGCCGTCCGCTGGGGTGCTGTGCACGGGTGTTGCGCTGTTCCCGTGGGACCTTCTGGATGCCATGCTCAGGAGCTCGGTTGCAGCGCTGGTCGGATGGGGGTCCAACCCTGTCTAGGCCCCATGTCGTGACACGGCATCCTCGCCTACAAAAATGTATCACGCAGGCTGTGACCCTGCACAGCCTCCAGCGTAGTATGTGGGAGATGGCGGTGCTTTCCGGCAACCTGGCGGCGGCGGATTGGATGGCCAACCTCTTAAGCGTGAACGGGCTGAAGCCGCACGTGCCCATCACGGCACACATTGCGGACGCCATGCGCGTGGACGGGGAGCATGCATTTTATGCGCTGCGCTGGTGGCTGCGCCAGCGTCAGGAGCGCGGTGGCGCGATTGAGGTGGAGGATATCTTTGCAACGGAGCTGGAGAAAGCATCCGAGGTTGAGGGGAAGGCCGAGGTCGGCTGGGTGAGCCGCCGCCGCCGCCAGCAGCCAGTGGAGGGCTTGCTTTGCGGGGCGCTGATGGACGCTGACTGGCGTGTTCTGTTGCAGGACGTGGCTGCGTCTGCCTTCGCCGCGCCTGAGTCCCAGGGTCTCTACAGGTTCTCTCGACCGCAGTGGGACTGGTTGGTGGCGAAGCGGTTGGAGGCTGCGGCTGCTCAAGCCACGGCGACTGCAGGCGCGGGGCAGGAGCAGGTGCAGGGCGCGGTGGCGGCGGCACGGGCGGAAGTCGAGCACATAGCGGGGACGGCCAGGCAGCAGGGTGGGAGGGGTGCAGTGAGGCCCGATGGCGAACTGGAGTCGGAGGAGGAGACGGGGCTGTCGACGGAGAAGGATTGGGAGGAGAATCGGCGCGGGATGGCGTGATCTTCATTTTCCTTGCTACATGAATGCGACTTGACATAAAGGGACAGCCCGACCAAGCAAGGGCGCACCCGCACCCAGGTCAAGAGGGACCATCTCCGGCCCGAAGGGAAACCTCCCTCCCCCCAACTGGCTGCCGATCTTGTACAACCGTGCATCGTTTCTTCGCATAAAGCGTGTCTCGGGCGCAACATGCTGATTCGAAGCGAAGCCTAAGCCCGCCAAAGCCCCACAACATGAACCAAGCAACCCGTGCCTGCGCACAAAGCGCTGTCTACAGCACCTGACGCCAAACGAGGTACGCCAGGCACATAGCCCAGTGACGCCCAATCAAACGCAAGCACTGCTTAACGTGTCTCGTGCCAGTGGCACGTACGTGTCTTAGCCCAATCAAGGGGCTCAACTCTGGGCAGTGCCCCAAACTGCAAGCATGTGTGCCGGTGGCACGGTCTGGTCCTAGCCTGAAGGCTCAACACGGGGGAGCGCCCCAAACCGCTGCCTGAACTGAGCAAAATGCATATGCGGATTTGGTGCTTCGGACACTACCAGGACGATGCGCTACCGCCCTTTGCCCTGTTCAGTCGATGGCCTGATGAGGAATGGCTCAGAGGGAAGCCGCCGCGGTTCAGATGACAACTAAGGTGGTCCCGTGGTCTTCATTCCATGGGAGCAACGGGCTGGACCCACACCACGTGCACTAGATAGTTTGATGGCGGAAGGTTCCGGCACGCCTCACCTCCCACACAAAGCTAGGGGCTGTTTGTATGGGCACCGGCCGCCATGCGTCCACATGGCTAGCAGCAGACATGAAGACACCATGCGTGTTACAGCTGTGGGGAGGCTTCTGACCCGGGCCCCAAACACGTCCACTGCAGCCTACCATCATACCATGCCGTCGCTGGGGTCGCTTAAATGCCCAGTGCTACCTGCTTGCCATATGTGCATGACTGGTAGCCTGCCCCAGTAGCTCCGCGCACTTATTAAGTGTACCAGTACCGCAACCCGGTATGACATGTTCTTAGGGAGACAGGAACGTGGCTGCGCACATATCTATCACCACCCCTGGCACACATTTATTTCGCTTTCGGACCATGGTGCTCCACCGGTCCACACCCTCGCTCATACACGTGCACGGTCCTTGCACATTGCAACATTTGCCAGGCTGCATTCCAGGTCTATTGGTGTTTCGCCTGCGGTGAATGCAGCTGCGTAAGCCACGCTGTCTGTGCCCCCGCGAGAGACGGCGAGCTGGCTTGCACAGCAGCGTGCCTGCACTTGTTATGCGGACGGGACGCCGGTTGCGGAGGTTGCGGAGGACGGGAGGAAACATAACGACATATCGAAATCCTGGCAGCTTAATAAATGTCTTCTCAGCACATTCAGGTCCGCAAGGTGACATTGCCTGCGCGCATCTTGTTCACATCACCTCACCCTTGCATACGCCGCCTGTGCCTCTACCTGTGCCGCCTCATACTCTATACCCCTGCACCAGTGTCTATGCTCTCCCACCCACCCACCCACCCACCCACCCCCCAGGCTCGCATGCGCCGCACAAACCCCACGCCAGAACAGCGGCATGTGCGGCATAGGACGACGTGTCCGTTCGTGGACAGGTCGCAGCTTCCTCTCTTTCATTTAGTTGCTGATAAGTCGCAAGACAACCACAGCTTGCTCTGCGGGACCGGTACAACTCAGCGCCGCTAGCTCCTGTTCAGCCACCAGCAGGTGAGCAGGCTCAGGCGCCCACACGCCGCCGCGCCGCGCCTCACTCTCCCTGCTGCTCCTCCTGCTGCGGCTCCTGCTCCTGCTCCTGCTGCGGCACCTGCTCCTGCTCCTGCTGCGGCGCCTCCGCCGCTGCAGCTGCATTCTGGCCGAACAGAGCCAGGTCGTTCGCGAGGAAGAGGCCGCCAATCTCGTCAAAGCGACTCGGCGGCCGCCTCGCCTTCCTCGCCAGCTCCTCTGCCTCCGCCCGCGCCGCCGCCACCGCGCCCTGCACCTGCTCCGGCCCCGCGCCCGCTGCCTCCGCCGCCGCCGCAGCGGCCTGAAGCCGCCGCCGCAGCAGCCAGGCCCACTGCGCGCAAGAGAAGTTCCACTCGCCGGGATAGGCGGGCGGCGGGAAGGCAGATGAGGCCACGAGTTCCAGTACCGCCCGCCACTCGGCGTCCGCCAGCGCCCCCACGCGCTCCTCCCACCCCATCTCCCCACCCTGGCCCTCAGGGACCAGCTGCGTGAGCCCGTGGCCCTCCTGCCGCTGGCGCAGCCACCAGCGCAGCGCGCCGAACGTGTCTCCCTCGGATACTGCCATTACGAACTGATTGGCACCGGCCCGCGGCGCCACTGGCGGCGCGTGCCCGTTCTCCGCGAGCAGCTGCGCCGCCCAGTCCGCCGCCGCCAGGTTGCCGCGGAGGGCGGCCTCCCGCCACGCCATGCGCCGCTGCAGGTACTGCGGCAGGTACTGCACGGAGAGCTTTGCACCCTGCACCGCGTAAGCACCACGTGCGCATGCGTCGGATCAGTGGGCGGTCATGTACGACAAGCACTCCTCGATAGTGAGTTAGTGACCAGCGGCACCAGCCACGACATGTGGGCGCATGGGCGGATGGGCCCAAGTCAAGCCGCCGTTGAGCCACGGCGCACACGCGCTCAGTCCTTGGCTGTGCATCCCGTTCGCCCCTGTTCCTCACACGGTGCTCTTTTCGCCGCCACGTCTTCGGCTCCCACCCAAATAAACCGTGTCAGGGTGCACTTCCCACGCGCCCCCTCCCGCGACGGCCGTGCTGCCCCTGCACCCCTCACCTGCCCGTCTGCCGGCCGCTCGCGCATCGCCGCCACCGCCCACTCCAGCGCCGCCACGCTGCCGTCCTGCGCTATGGCATCAATCTCGATGCCGGCGCCGTGCCGCTCGTGCAGGCGCCGCAGCAGCGCCAGGTCCGCGCCCTTTCGCACCAGCGCATTAAAGATCGGCGGCCACTTGGAAACGGGCGGCTGCAGCGGCTGCTGCTGCTCCAAGAGCCAGAACACCGCGTCCGGCTTGCTTGAATTGGCCGCCACAGCCACATGCGATTCGCCAAACACGCAGCCCCGCTCACGCAGCTCGGCGAGCACCGGAACGTGGCCTCCCCGCACTGCCGCGGTGACCAGCTCCTCGCTCAAAGGTGCCGCTGCCTGGCCCTCGCCCTGGCCCTCGCCCTTGCACGCCTGCAGCAGCCAGCGCAGCGCGGCCACGTCGCCCACCGCGGCCGCCCGTACCGCGAGGCCATGCAGCGGCGGCAGCGGCACGCGGCGAGCGTGCAGGGCCTGCAGCCGCTGCAGCCAGTCCGGCAGCGCACCGGCGGCGCGTGTAAGCACGCCTTGGTCTTCGGTTATGCTGTTGGCGGGGTTGGGGTGGCCGGGCAGGTGCGCGTTGGGTTGCTGCAGCAGCACCCAGTCCAGCTTCGCCTCCCAGTCTGGCGTAGGGCTGACGGCGGCGGCGAACGCCAGCGACTGCTTGGTGCTTCCGTCGGGCTCTGCATCCCCCTGGTAGAGGTGGCGGCACACGCGCTGCAGGACCTCCAACGGGCAGCCCCCCGCCACCTTGCAGAGCATGGTGCACGCCGCGCCGGTGGGGATGGGCTCCAGACGTGGCAGCAGCTGCTCCAGCAACCCCACGTGCCCGCCCACGGCCGCGGCACCCGCCAGGAAGGGCACGGCTTTGGGGTGCGCGAGGGTCAGCGGCCCGTGCACAAGCGGTACCACGACGACGCCGAGTCCGGCCAGCAGCAGCTGCTGCTGCTGCTCCTGCTGTTGTCCCTGTTGCTGCTCCAGCTCCTGGTGTTGTCCCTGAGGCTCCGCCTGCTGCTGCTGCCCCGCCTGCTGCTGTTGTTGCTCCGCCTGCTGCTGCTCCTGTTGTCGTTGTTGCATGTCCTGTTCTTGCAGCCACGCGAGGATGTGTGCGTGGCCGCCGCGGCACGCGGCAACCGCCACAGCCAATTCCTTGGGCGCCTCGGCATCCTCACGCCTCACCATTTGTGAGGCAGTCTGTATCAGCTGGTCACCCCGTGCCTGCAGTAGCCACTGCAGGGCCTCCAGATGACCCGCCTCAGCGGCGACCTCCTCAAGGGCTGTGCGACTGCAGTCGCCGCCCTCCCGGACCAGCAGCGTCTCCACCGCCGCCACGCTGCCCCCGAGCACTGCCGCCACGGCCACCTCAGACGTCAGGCTGCAGCCGCAGTGCGCCAGCGCGGCCGCCAGGCTCGCGGCGCAGCCCGAGTTGGCGGCGAGGCTCAGGAGCCGGCGCCGCTGCCGCAGCGTAAGGGCGCGCCAGGGCTCCGGTCGGCCCCAGTGCGCCACGAACGCAGCGGAGGGCCAACACGTAGAGGCAACATGTACAGGCTCCTTGCCCTCAGCCCACGAGGGCGCAGGAGTCAGCAGCTGCGAGAGCTGGATGCGCCGGTATTCCTTGAGGCAGCGCGCCGTCTCACGGTTCAGCAGCTTGAGGCCAATTGCGACCTCGTTAGGATGAAGTTGCGCAGCTATCTTCTGAATTAGGCCCTCGCTTAAGCGCGACCACTCATCGGAACGCTGGCGGGCGTGTCCGGACATGTTGCTTTTAGAAAAGCTAAGGGATACAATTATGGAAGGGGTGTATTAATTGTTTGGCGCGCGAAAACGACAGACGCCGCCTTCCGGACTCGTTGCGTCCATGCGCACTCCATGCAGCAGTCTCGGCTCGCGACGCCGGACGCCCCCCCCCTCCACAGTGTCCCTCCACCTGCCTCTGCCGGCTCCGCGCTCGGCGATCACGAACGCTCGAACTTGAGCCGATCATGCCCGACAATACCACACACGCACACGCGACTACCCGACAAAGGAATACCATCTCCTCCTCCACACACGCCATACGGTATCTGAGCAAGCGGTTCTTCAATCCCCATCTGCGCCAGCCACCTCCGCTGTTCATTTGGCCGCCCGCCGCGTCACCGTCATCCACACGCCGTCCGCGGGGCCGTAGGTGAGGCCGGTCTTAAGCTTGAGCGGCAGCGGCTGCTTGGAGTGCAGCTCGAAGGCAAAGCGCTGGAACAGCGCCACCAGCGTGGCCTTGGAGGCCTGGGGTGGGCGGGCGGGCGGGCGGGAGGGTGGGAGGGAGGGACAGGCTGTAGAGGGCGCAGAGATAACCGCACGCTGCAGCATCGGCATTGGGAACTGGGAAGGAACCTTCACCATGCGGTCACAGCGGCTGCGCTGCGCTACGCCACCAACCACGCAATCACGCCCGCACCCACCATCATGGCCAGCTTGTGGCCCACGCACATGCGCGGCCCCATGCCGAAGGGCGCCCAGGCGTGCGCGTTGATGTCACCCAGCGGCCCCAGCCGGCCGCCGCTGTCGGGCAGGAAGCGCTCTGGGCGGAAGGCCTCGGGCTGCGGCCAGATGGCGGGGTCGTGCTGCACCGCGTGCGTGGCCAGGCACAACGTGGAGCCCCTGGGAGCATGGGCACACAGGGAAGGGAAATACGTGCCGTCGTGCCTGCTAGCTCCGACACCATCATCCCGCCTACTTCGCATTCGCATTTAAGCGCATGTCCGTAACGTGGTCGGGGGATGTGTGTTCCGTGTCAAGGCTGGTGTGGGGCAATATGTGGGAAAGTGTGCAAGGCAGGATCAATCTGCAAGCAAAAATGGTGGACATGTGAAAATGCAGGCCAGGCTTCAGCGCGGAGTAAAGCAGCGCTGCCACTGCCTGCCGGTATCCGTCGCATGTCCAGGTCGTCGCCTGGTGGGTCACCCCGTGCTGGCCCCAGTGCGCGACGCGCTCCGCATTTCCTGCGTTTCCAAGTCAAACCCGGCCCAAACCCAAAACCCGGATCTTACACCACCACGCCGCGCCACGCTTGTTGTCCCCCGCTAGGCTGGGTCGGTTGGTTAGGGTTCTCTTGGTCGTTTCTCTTTGGTTTCTGGAATGCAATACCCCGCCCCCCCCCCACGCACACACATGTGCCCTGTGTGTGCCACGCCACTCACTTGGGCGCCACGCGGCCCTGCCCCAGGTCCACATCCTCCTTGGCCTCGCGGACCAGGAAGGTAATGCCCGGGTGCAGCCGCAGCGCCTCCTTCAGCACGGCGTCGGTGTAGGGCAGCCGCTGCGTAATGCGGTGGTGAAGGGCGCGGCAGCGGGTGGGCGGACGGACGGATGGTTGGGTGGATGGGTGGGTGGGTGGGTGGCACCGTGGGGGAGTGAGTGGAAGGGTGTTGGGCGGGAGACATAAGAACAACGCACAACAGACCGCCGGCCGGCTGCAAGGACTAAGTCGCTTGCCACATGCATGCCACCGAGGGCTCCAGGCCCGCCTGCCACACTGCCAATATGAAGGGCCTGAGACCTAGGTCTGCTGAACCTCTCTCTCTCACGCACCTCCGCCAGCAGCTCCGGCGTGATGTCCTGCCCACCGCCGCCGCCGCCGCCGCCGCCGCCGCCCAGCACCGAGTCCACCTCCGCCACTAGCCTGGCCGCAGCCTGCGAGGGGGACGGCGGGGCGTGCGCATGCCACCAGCAGACCATTTTGATTCTTCACTTGGGCCCAGCGAGCACATACAGCAGCAGCAGCAGCATCAGGACGATGGGAGCGCGCCACGCGACACGCCCTTGACACACACACACACACACACACACACACACACACACACGCGTCGCATCCGGTCTGTCCCTTCGCACGCACAAGTCTTTCATAGTACTCTCCCTTGAGGTCTCTAACACACACACACAGCCGCGTGCAAACTGCGCCCGTTCAGGAGACCACCCGCAACACGGCCCCAGCGCCCAACGCCACTCAAAGGAACCGCTTGCCCCACAGCAGTGCTCCACAACCCCCACTGCCGCCTCCCCGTGCGCACCTCGGGGTGGGTGGCCAGCAGGAACAGCGCCAGGGCTGTGGCGGCGCTGGTGGTTTCATAGCCCGCCACCAGGAAGGTGAAGCCCTGGCTGATCACCTGTTGGTTATTGTGGGGATAGATTGTGGCGGATTGGTGGGTTGGTGGGTTGGTGGGTTGTGTGCGGTTTCAGGACGGACATGAGGGGGCGCAGGAGGCCCAAGAGAGAGCACGGGCGTGCTGTTGCTGCAGTGGCTGCGGTGCCACGGCACTGATGATGCGTGCGCCAGGTGATTGATTGTGGAAAGAACAATGGGCCAAATGTGTGTGTGGTGACAGGCAACCAAAACTGCATACCGCCAGCGGTCCTGGTACGGGTTTGTCGTACGGATACACACACGCACTCCCTCACCTCGATGTCGCTCAGCCGCTCGTCCTGCGGCGCCCCCCGCCGGCCCTCCATCATCGCGGCCATGAAGCTGCTGGAGCTGATGCCGCCGCCCACCTCCTTGAACCCGCCGGCCTTGTCGCCGGCGCCCTTGTCGCCGGCCTTGTCGCCGTCTGCCACCGCCGCCGCCGCCTTGTTCGCCTGCCACTGCTCCATCAGCAGCCGGCTCACCTCCGCCACCTGGTGCACATGGTGTGCGTATATACCAGGACATGTTGCCATAAGCGTCTCATAAGCGATGAAAATCAAAATAATCACACCGCATCAGCACCCAGCAACGCAAGCCCACAGCAGATCCGCCCAGCAGTCGACGCAATGGGTCACAGTCCACATTAGCTGTCCACGTCGTCGTCATCATTTTACACCACAAACCAAGCACCCTGTGCCGTGCGCGGCTGGCGCTGGCGCGCGCGGCGCCCACACGAGAGCACACCCGATTACACTTCCCTCTAGCTGACGGCGATGTCGCCGCCAACCACCAGCCGCCACCAGCCCTGCACCACCAGCCCACCACGGCGCCTCCTCATGCCCCCCCCCACACCCACCCACCTTGGAGCGGGCACGCATCGCCTTGGTCTGCTTGGCGTCCGGCAGGTTGTGGGCGGCCCACTGCCAGAACGGCTCCAGGGATGGGAACATCAGCTGCGTGGCAGTGGCAGTGGCAGTGGCAGTGGCAGTGGCAGTGGCAGTGGCAGTGGCAGTGGCAGTGGCAGTGGCAGTGGCAGTGGCAGTGGCAGTGGCAGTGGCAGTGGCAGTGGCAGTGGCAGTGCAGTGGCAGTGGCAGTGGCAGTGGCAGTGGCAGTGGCAGTGGCAGTGGCAGTGGCAGTGGCAGTGGCAGTGGCAGTGGCAGTGGCAGTGGCAGTGGCAGTGGCAGTGGCAGTGGCAGTGGCAGTAGTGGCAGTGGCAGTGGCAGTGCAGTGGCAGTGGCAGTGGCAGTGGCTAGTGGCAGTGGCAGTGGCAGTGGCAGTGGCAGTGGCAGTGACAGCAGCGGGCGGCCGCAGGTACGCACGAGTGCGGCCGGAAGCAGCAGGGCGGCACGGGCGAGGGAGGCGTCAGTCAGCAGTGCGTCCACTCAGCAAACCAGTATCGGTACAGGGCAACCGCACGTGGGCGCATGGCCGCATCAAGGGCACTGCTGCAGGCGCGCAGCCACCAGTCGCGCAGCCGCCCCCCCCCCCCCGCCCCCTTGATGGTCGGGTTTGGCTGCTCGCCGCCGCCCGGGTCCCCGGGCGTAACAACAGTCTTGCACCCCATCACACCAAGAAGCAGACACTCACACACACACACACACACACACACACACTGAAGGGCGATTCGTTTCGTTCTCTAAAACACACACACACACACACACACACGTGCGCGACCATGTTTCCTCTAGTGCTCTCAAACATATCCATGCGCGCGCCACGCTCCACGCGCGCTCCAACACCCACCCACCCACCTGCAGGGGCAGGTAGGCCGTGGCGTTGTCCATCTGCATGGTCTCGAACACGTCACGGATCGCGGCCACCAGCTCCGACACCACCGTGCTGCTGCCGTCGCCGCCGCCCGCTGCCGCCCCCGCGCCGCCGATGCTACTGCTGTTGTCCTTGCTGGCGCCGGCGCCATCCTCGCAGCCGAAATCCACTCTGTGTTGTTGTGGTTGCACGGCGGCGGACCGGTTGGGGGCAGCGAATGGGGATGGGTGAGCCAACTCTGTTCTCTGGCACCCGAACACACGACCGCTCCCCCTCCCCTGCGCGCCACGCAGCCTGCTGTCCCTCCCCCCGCATTGCAGCTACACCGCCGTACCCCCGCTCCCCCCGGCCCAGCACCCTTACTAGCAGCCCTCCCCCACACACACCCCGCGCTGGCCCCGACGCGAGGCCGCCGCCGCCGCCGCCACCCCACACGTACCCGTACGCGATCTGCCCCATGGCCGCCAGCATGAGGTCGCCCAGCGCCGCCGCCATGTCCAGTGGCTCGCCGCTGAGGGCGTGTCGCTCCAGGCGGCGGCCGAAGCGCTCCAGGCAGCGCCGCATGGCCGGCACGTGCGCCGCCAGGCTGTGCAGGTGTGGGTGTCGGTGTGGGTGTGGGTGTGGTATGGGATCAAGAGATTCAGAAGCGCTGGCCGCGGCGGACATGGCTAGTGCCCCACCCTGGCACGCCGCACCCACCTAGCGGGGTGGATGATGGACGCCTCGAACACACGCCGCGTGCGGCGCCACGCCTCGCCCCTGCATGCAACGGGCAGGGGGTAGCGGGCAGCGCAGGTTTTGCAGGGTGTTTTAAAGTCTGGTTGGAGGACCGCCCGGCTCCTCCTCCCACACGCGGGCCAGCCGCCTGTGACCAGCCCCCACGCGCAGGGGACGCGCCCCGAGCCCCCTCCCACCACCAGCCGCCCGGGTTGCGCCGGCCACATCCCATAAACGGACCTGGCCCGGTCTCCCTACGGAGCCCTGCAGCCAGCAGCTCCCCACCCCACCCCATGGGAGCCCCCCCCCCCCCGCACAGCCCAGCACGCGCCGTTGGCTTGTCGTACATCCACATCTCCATGACGACTCACTCGGCCAGCACCACACCCGCGCGGTCGATGGCGCGGTTCTCCCCCGTCATGACGTGCAGGAAGGACGCAAAGTCGCCGGGGCGGGCGGCCCAGCGGAAGGCGTGGCGCCTGCCCAGGTGTGTGTGGGGGGAGGGAGAGGAGCAGCAGCAGCAGCAGGAGGAGGAGGAAGGAGAGTATGCGTGATTGTGTGTGTGTGTGTGTGTGTGAATGGTGGGGCATAGTTCATACCAGAAACCAAAGAGGGGGGATTGCAAGGATATGTGGCGAAGTGGTAGAACAGGGGAGGCAGGGAGGGAGGGAGGGAGGGAGGGAAGGGGCAGGGCAACGACGAAGAGGGTTGGTTGGTTGCATTGCAAGCAGGCGGCACATGCGGGACTGGTACAAAGGAACACAGGGGACGGGCACGAAGCGGAGCCCTTGCAATGGCTGACGCTCCCACAGTCCGACTCCCTACCCCGACCCCGCCTGCTGTTTTGTTTCATGCGTGCCTACCTGACTAGCTCGGGATCGTTTATGAGCACCCATGGCCGGGTGCCAAACCACACCTGCCACATACAACACCAGTCAACGGTCCAGCATTAAAGGATGTGCCCCGTGGCCCGAGCCACACGCATGGGCACCACGCGTGGCGCATCCCCCCTCCAGGCACACCCGGGACCATGCGTCCATGGGCCACTGCGCCGCCTCCCCATCCACGGGCGCTCCCTCGCCCCCGCCGCACCCCCGGCAGCCCGCCTACCTACTTCGACCGGCCCCCCCATAGCGCTGCCTACGCCCACACCCACGCCTACACCCACGCCCCCCACGCCCCCACGCCCCCATCCCCACCTTGCACACGGGGCCGTACTTGACCGCGGAGGAGGTCAGGAAGGCGGTCGTGTCCATCGCGGCGATCTGGTCGCAGCAGCAGCAGCAGCAGCAGCAGCAGCAGCAGCAGCAGGTAGCGCAGATGCCACCACACACCACACATCATACATACATAGATGCGTGGATAGGCGCATGCGCACCATTGATGAATCAATTCGTGGGCAGGCAGTCGCTGTCGCATCGGCGCTGCCCGTGGCCCCTCGCCCCACCCGCTGTCGGCCAACCCGGCGCGCCTCTGGGCGTCAAGCCTTCTTCCCCCGCCTCGCACCCCCGCCAATGACCAAGTAGACCAAGCCGTGTGGACGTCTGAGACCCAAGGTACCTGAGGCAGGTTGCCGAGGAAGGGCAGCCCGAAGGGACCTGTGCAGTAACGCCCGATTCGGCGGTGTCACGGAGGGGACGCGGGACGGGGGACGGGGGACGGGGGAAGAGGGGGGGGGGGCTGTCACGAGGGAGGTCACGGTGCCCGAGCCGAGGTGGTGCGCTGTTCCCTGGGCAGGGTTTCCTGAGGCCTGCTGAGCCGTCTGCCCTCGCAATCGCGAACATGAATCGATTGTGTTTGCATTGTTGGGACCCAGTAGAGGCTGCCGCGCGCGGCACGCAGCGCGAGTGCATCGCGCATGGCGCACCAGGAAATTTGCGGTAGGCATAGCGCCGCAGCGGGTACCAGCCCAGCCATGTTATCTGTGATTTGCATATGTAAAAAGGGGTTGTTACGTCGGCTTTGGGCGACGTCTCACTTGTTCGCGCTCTTGTTCACAGCGCTCTCTCGGGCTTCCGCGCGCATCAAGGCACCACTGCTCACCACAAGCGTTCCAGCGAGCCAAAGTGCCCCAAGCGGCGTCTGGATGAACGCGAGCAGAGCGGCGAGGCCCGGCATCGCGACCAAGGTTTATGACGCACAGAGAGTTCAAGCCCCCAGACAGTTATCGAGCTTGATATTAATGTATCGGAGCAAATTAGCTTACTTCATGAAGAGCTGTGCCGCGAGTCATGCGCAGATCAACTGCAAGGGGCGTCGTACTGCGGAGGGATGGGAGGGGTTGGAGGGGGGCGCGACTGGGAGGGGTGCAGCTGGCTCATTACATTTGCTGATTTGCACTGGGCCCTCTAGAGCCCCCAAGTGCGAAGGGGCGTAGAGATCTACCAGGAAGGAAAGCGTACCCAAAACCGACCCACAGTTGAAACGGGCCCCACACGGATGGGACCTGGTGCCGCCCAGTGCGTCCCGATTCTCCCGAAGCTAGCGCACACGACAGCCCTGTGCCATGCTTCAACGCTTCTCACAGAAACCATCCCTTACTGAAAGTCTGGAACACTACTGAACCCATCTCCGCCGCCGCCGCTGCCGCAGGAGTACAGCACGAAGAATGAAAGCTCAAGAACTCAAGGCATGGACGCGGGCAAACAGCATCATACGGTATCAGCAATGCGTAGCCCACAACCGGCAGACACGAGCGCGCCATCACACACGCGTTCATACAGCGTCATAAGAAAAACAGCATAATATCGTAATGGATCTCAAAAGAGCGGTCGCAGTGTCGCGCGCTCCTGGCGCGACATCAGGCGACTTCTGCGCCTGACAACGCATACAGTATGGCGCCGTGCGGCACCGGCCGCTGCATACGGTGCATTAGGCAGCAGCGCAGCCACCTCTTCAGCTGTCCACTCCACAACGCTTCCTGCCCCCAACCGCCTGCGCGCTTCCATCAACAGGCGCGCTGCAGCTGCTGTCACGCAACGAGGCTGCGCTAGCTATCCACCCAGCCAGCCCCCTCAACCAGTCCCGCCACCGGACCTCCCATCCCTTCCTGCCTCACTCAGGCCCGCCAACGCCGCCCCCACCGCCGCTGCCGGCACTGCCCTCCACCTCTTCCTCTCCCTTGGCCAGCGCCGAAGCCGCCAGCCCGCCCAGCTTGGGCAGCAGCGGCCGGCTGGGCATGCGCGGCGCGGCCTGCGCCACCGCCGCCGCCGCGGCGCCCAGTGACACGGAGGAGCCCTCCGCCCGCGGCGGCAGCCCGACGTCGGCCTCATGGCGGTGGTGGTGATGGTGGTGCCCGGCATGGTCGCCGCCGCCCGCCTGGGAAGCCGACGCTGACGCCGACGACGTCGACGTCGACGCGGCCGCTGATGCCAGGGACACCGAGCCCAGCCCGACGCCGCCGCGGCTGCCCTCCGCGGCCAGTGCCTTGAGCGGCTGGTCCTCCGGACTGCGCGCCGGCGGCGGCGGCGGCAGGCCGCGCGGCGGCGTTGTCGCGTGCCCGGCGGCCGCCGCCGCTGCCGCCTCAGCGGCTGCCGCCGCGGCAGCGGCGACATAGCCGGGGCCCGGCGCCGCCGGCTCCGACTCCGGCTCCTCCCCAAAGGCCGCGAGCGGGGGCGGGTGGCCGGGCGCAGCCGCTTTGCCCTTGCCGCCGCCGCTGCTTCGGGCCGCGGAGGTGGGAGCGACGGGCGGGCGGCCGCCGCTAGCGCTGGCGGCGCGGCGCTTGTCTGTTGCGCTGCTCCCAGAGCTGCCGCCGCCGCCGCCGCTGCCGCCACCGCCGCCGCCATCCAGGCCTGCAGTCTGGCGGCTGACGGGCGCCGCCACCGTCGCCGGCCGCTGGTGCTGCTGGTGGTGCTGCTCCGGGGGGTGCTGCTGTCGGTGCGCCTCCACCAGCGGCGGCGGCAGAGTTGGCGCGACCTGAGGCGGCTCGTCGCCATCGTCGTCGTCGGGCGTCTCCGGCGGCGGCCTGTGCGCAGCTGCATGTGCATGTGATGCATCGGCCGCCCGGCTGTCCCCTGCGTCCGCCACCTCCGACGGCGGCACCTCCGACGCGCTGCTCGTCGAGTGGTGGTGCGCGTGCTTCTGCTGCTGCGGCTGCTGCTGTGTATGAGCGCCAGTGGCGGCGGCGGCGGCGGCGGGGGCGTCACCGCCGCCATGTGGCTCCGCCAGCCGCACCTTGGCCTTGCCGCCCTTGAGCGCGGAGTGGTGGGGTGCCGCCGCCGGCGGCGCGCTGGCGGCGACGCCCATGCCACCAATCGCCGGCGACGGCGGCGACAGCGGCGGCAGGCGCGGCGAGCCAGCCACGCCACCCACCACGCCCGCCGCCGCCGCCGCCAGCGCCGCCGCCGTCTCCGCGTCCACACTGCCACTCCACCGGACCCCCGCATGCTGCTGCGGCTGCTGCTGGGGCTGCTGCTGCGCAAAAGCGCTTGTGCTGCCACCAGCGCCGCCGCCGCCGCCGCCGCTGACCCTATAACCGCTGTAACCGCTGTAAGCGCCGCCGCCAGACGCCGCCGCCCGCATGCGCGCCAGCTCCGCCGCCAGGTCGGCCACGCGATCCGCCAGCGCCGTCACGGCGGCGGCGCTGGTGTTGAGTCCGTTGCGCACCATGACCGACAGCTTGTCGGTCTTGTCCAGCACCTCCTGCGGCGTTGGTTGGTTGGTTGGTTGGTTGGTTGTGGAAATATGGTGACGGTGACAGACTGGTGATGGATGGGTACAAGAAGAGAGTAGCCTTCAAAACAGCAACGAGGTCCAAAGGCCAACACCTCTTCCGCACCCACCGCTGCAACCCAGCCCCAATCTGCTGCAACGCCTCCGAAACAACAACCAACAACCAGCCCCAGCAGCAACCGCCTTCAACCACCCCCGCTCCCAACCGCCGCCGCGCCCAACCGCCGCCGCCGCCTCACCCGCGCCGCCGCCGCCGCCTCGTTGCCCTCGCCCAGCTCGTCGTCGTCCCACTCGTCGTCGTCGTCCTCCAGATCCGCCATCTGCTCGTCCAACAGCTCGGCGCTGGTGGAGCGCGGGTCGGCGGCCAGGCCCCAGTCCTGTCGTGGGTTGGTTGGTTGGTTGGTGGTTGATTGGTTGGTTGGTTGCTGTTGGTTGGTTGTTGTTGGTTGGTTGTTGTTGGTTGGTTGGTGGCGGGTTGAGGGTTGTTATGGTGCGTTGTGAGGGGGTCAGGATTATGACCATGGTGTTGTGTGGGGGCGGTCGTTGTCTGTTGTGGCGAGGGCATTGGGCTGCTGTGAGGGGATGAGCATGAGCATGACCGCCAGGCGAAAACAGGCGCGGGCTATGAGTGCGCAGGCCGGCCCCTACACATCCACAGGCTGGCCCGTACCGTACACACTCTCTCCGCGACTGCAGACCACTACAAAACACAGGGCAGCAGCTGCACATACACACACACACACACACACACACACACACACACACACACACACACACACACACACACACACACACACACACACACACACACACACACACACACACGGCGCACACAGGGCACACACACATACACACACACACAGTGTCGACCCTTTCACACACACACGCACGCACGCACGGCGCACCTCCAGGTGGGGCTTGAATTTTGAGGCGGCCAGGGCCTTGAGGATGTCGCGGCGGCCCATGTAGCGCTCGTTCTTGATGGCGCGGATCTTGGCCAGCGCGTGGCGCCAGTGCACCTGCGCCCGGTGCCTGTGGGGGTGGGGGTGGGGTGGGGTGCCATGCATGTTGTTTTCATGACGAGGTAGACGTAGGACAGACGTTGCAACACACTTGGCATGTGGGTGGGGTGGGGGTGAGGGGGTGGGGGTTGTATATACCAGCCCATGCTAAACCAAACCAATTGCGTAAGAGCGAGGAGGAGAGCGTGGGCTATGATGGGAGGCGGAGGAGGTGCAAGCCGCAACCCGGGTCCCGCAACCCGATAAGTCCCGGACTGAAGGGAGGGGGCACTGGGGGGGGTGATCGTGGGGGTTGATGGGGGTTAGTTCATGGGGAAAGAGGGGCGTGTGGGTGTGAGCTTGTTGGCGTCAGGGGCGTGTGCGTGTGCGTATGCAAATTCCTGTGTTGGTGAGAGCAAGAGCACCAGGAAAAGGAATGGCGTTCCGGCGTTCCTTCCTTGCCCGCATCCCCACCTGGCCTGCAGCTCCTGCTCGTGCTCGAGCTGCGCCGCCGCCGCCGCCGCGGTGCCCGCCGCCCGGCCGCCCGTGCCCAGGAAGCTAAAGTGGTTCTGGGGGCTCGCGGCGGGCGGCAGGCGCGAGTTGCCGCCGCCGCCGCCGCCGCCGCCAGGGCTGACGCCGTCGCCGCTGGGGCGCAGCTGCGCCCGCGGTGCCGCCGCCACCGCCGCCGCCGCAGCAGCAGCGGCGGCGGCGGCGTTGGCGCCGTCGCCAGTCGGCGGACCGAAGCTGTGCAGCGGCTCGTGGGTGGCGGCGCCGCCGGCTGGCGAGGGCGCGACGTTGAGCGCGGTGTGGGCCGCGGGGGCGGCGCGGGCCATGGAGGCCTGGCGCGAGGAGGCGGCGGAGGAGGGCGGCGGCGAGGCGGCGGGCGAGATGCGGCGGCGGCGGCGCTGCGCGCGCACTGCGTCCACCAGTGGCTTGAGCAGAATGTTGTACAGACTGAAACCGACCTGCGTGACACACACACACACACACACACACACACACACATATTGCATTTGCAACTATGTTGCGTTGCTATTGCATCTTTCCTTTGTGTGTGCAGTTGCACACACACACGACCTCCAACTGCCCCGCCCCGCGGCCGCCCTCTCTCTCTGCCCCCCACTCCCCACCCCTCACTCCCCACCCCCCACTCCACACTCCCCTCTCCCCGCTCCCCCTCTCACCTTGGCCGCCCACAGGTAGAGCCCGCTCCACAGCGCCAGCCCCGCCGTCATGACCACCAGATACAGCACCAGGCCCAACAGGCTCAGGCCAAAGGTGAGCACGCTAAACACCGCCACCTTGATCAGGCCAAACTCCGCCTACAGGGTGGGTAGGTGGGTGGGTGGGTGGGTGGTGGCGCGTGGTGGCGCGTGGGTGGAGCGTGGGTGGGTGCGGACTGCGGCGGCTTGGTGGAAGGTGGTTTGTGTGACTGACTGGGCTGTTGCGGGTGCGGCGTTGCTGCGCTTGTGGTGGCGAGTGGCACTGTGACCGTGGCGTTTGGTGAGCACGCTTGAATGCCATGTGCCAGCCAGGGCTGTGGCCTGAACAGGACCACAAACGCATCCACGCCCACGCGCCCACTCTCGCGCCGCGGCGCCCGCCCACCCGCCCACCCACCTGCTGCGCGTCCGCCTGCAGCCGCTTCTTGAACTTCTGGTACTGAGCCGAGTTCTCCAGGACTGTGGCATGTGGTGGTGGTGGTGGTGGTGGTGGCGGCGCATGTGTGTGTGTGTGTGTGTGTGTGTGTGTGTGTTGCCATGCATGTTTAATTAATGACGGGGGAGATGCAGACAGACGTTGGGGGGGGGGGGGGAGATGTAGACAGACGTGGGGGGGATGCAAGGGGGCGGCAGACAGGCGTACGTGACACAGTACGTCAGGCTGTGGGTGTGAGATAGCGAATGAAAGGGTCCGCTCGCACACGGAAGAGATACGGCGATAAGAGGAGTGGAGAGCCAGGGGGAAGGGAGAGAGGAACAAAGAGAGGAAGGCGTGTGGCGCATCGGGCGCATCGGGACCAGTACGCCTGGCTCCCACCCCACCTCCTCCCCTCCCCTCCCCTCCCCTCCCCTCCCCTCCCCTCCCCTCCCCTCCCCTCCCCTCCCCCACCCACCCCCCAACCAGCAACGCACCTCCTGCCGCCCTGGCAGGCGCCGTGCCGTCCACGCTGGATCGCCGGTTCTGCAGCTGCTGGGCCTTGCCGCCCTTGGCACCACCGCCGCCGCCGCCGCCCGCCTCGCCGCCGCTCTGCTCCGCGTCACTCACGTCACTGGTCGCGCGGGAGCGCGGCTGAGCCGGCGAGCGCGAGCCCTGAGCGTTGGCGCCGGCAGTGGTGGTGGTGGTGGTGGTGATGGCGGCGGCGATAATGGTTTCGGCGGCGGTCAGTGGTTGCGGCCGGGAGCAAGGAGGGATAGAGAAAGAGGGTGGGGGGCGTGTCTCGGCAGCAAGCGGGCGAGGTATGTGACTTGCGAATAGGTCAGCGCGCGCCTGCTTGCAATGCCATCCAAATGCACCGCCACGGCATCGCCGCCCCACCTTCTTCTTCTTCTTCTTAGCCGCGGCCGCCGCCGCGCCGCCCTTGCCGGGGCTTTTTGCCGCCGCCGCGCCCGCGCCTCCCGCGCCCTTGCTGCCCGCCGCCGACGCCGTCGTCGCCGCCACCTTGGGCCCCAGCATCGCCGCCGCCAGCCAGCGCGATCCCGCCGCCGCGCCCGCCGCCGCGTTGCGCGCCTGCTGCCTGGCGGCGTTCTTGGCGAGGCGGTTGTACCGCTTGGAGGCGTACTGCCACACGCCGAAGGGCGTGTACAGCAGGAACATGAGCCACGTGGTGGCTGGTGTGGCGTGATGGGGGGAGGGTTGGGGGCGGGCGTGGGATTGCGGGTAGTATAATATGTTAGGAGACGAAGGGGGCGCGGGGGTGGGGGTGGAAGGGGTGGTCGGGGGCGGGTACGTGTGGGGGCGCGTGAGGGAGCGTGGCAGCGTTGGGAATGTAGGGTTGTAAGTTCGTGTGCACGAGTGAAATGCCTCATTGCTGTCAAAGTTACTAGCCATTGGCGGGACTTGTGCGGCGTGGTGTGCACTGCTTTTGTGTTGTGGATGATTCTAAAGCCAAGCAGAGAACGACATTTGCGCTGCTGCCGCCCCATTCCGCCCGCACCCTCATTTAGCAGGTCCCATCCACACCCACCCACCCACCCACTTCCACCCACCCACCCGTGATGATGGGGTACAGCGTGACCAGGAACACCAGGTACGGCAGCTCGTCCACGCCCGTGGGGCGGTCGCTGCCGTCGTCGGGCAGCACCACGCCGTCCAGCGGCAGAAGGCCCAGCTTGGTGGGCCACTGCGTGGGGAGGTGAGGGGGGGGGGATTATGATAAAACGGTCCCGGTGAGAAACAAACTGAGAGGGAGGGGGGGTTGTGGTTACCAGCCCAAACTAAACCAAACCCAATGCATAGGGGGTAGCCATCCATGCGGACGGTGTGGGTCAATTGTATATGAAGTGCCGATGGGGGGGGGGGCCGGGTGGAGGCGGGGGCGGGGGAGGTGGGATGGGGGTATGGGGGTTGTTGTTGTTGTTGTTTGTTGGTACCAGCCCAATAAACCATACACCCAATGCAAAGGAGGATCGGGAGTTTCCATGCATACTAGTCTCAGACGTCAAAGGGGGTTTTGTGGATACCAGCCAACAGCCAATCCTAAACCCCAGACACCTAATAAAGCGAGGTGTGTGTGGGAGGAGGGGGCGATGGATGCCCGTCATGTTGTCAACGGGGTGGGGGGCCCTGTCACCGTCAGTCGTGTCGCCCCCACCCCCCTTAACTCCGCTTCCTTTAGATTGGTTTAGTTTGGGCTGGTAACCACAACCCCCCCCCCCCCACCAGCACCCGCACCAGCACCCCCACCCCCACCCCACCACCATCACCCCGCCCCCACCACCAGCGCGCGCCCACCTTGGACGTGCCGCTGATCTTGGCGCGGCGGCCGGCGGGCATGCCCGCGACCCGCAGCCCGAACTGCACCAGCGAGAAGGGCGAGCAGATGAGGTTGCGAGACACCTGCGGCGGGGTGTAGGGCCAGGTCGGGGGGTGGGGGGTGGGGTCAAAAGGGGGCCAGGTCAGGTCTCGTGCCCCAGCCCACCACTCGGCGACAACGCAGCACACACACACCAGGCCCGCGGCTTCTGGCCACTTACCTCCATACCGGCCCCCCCCATAAAAGGAAAACAAAAACAAAGAAAGCGCACGCACCTGTGTCTGGTAGTAGTTGACGATCTGCGCCTTTTTAAACTTGGTCTCGGCCTCCACCTCCTCCGGCCTGCAGCGCGTAGCGAGGTGGATGGGGGTGGGGGGTGGGGGTTCCATGCATGTTAAATTTATGAAGGGGGGGTCGGGCGCGTGGTGGCGTATGTTGAAGAGATGCAAGGCGTTTGGCGAGTGCGCAGTGCTGTGCTGTGCATGAGTAGCTTTCTGCCGGGTCCTGGACTCCTGGTGCTCTCTCTCTCTCTCCACCTAAAGCACGTCCTGTCCTGTCCTGTCCTGTCCTGTCCTGTCCTGTCCTGTCCTGTCCTGTCCTGCTTGTGCATCCCAACCAACCGTACATCCCAAGTGTACGTGATCCTAACCGCCAATCGCTGCCCACTGACACCTGTAGCGGTTGGTGATGATGGCCACCAGCAGGTTGAGCAGCAGGATGGCGGAGATGACCAGGAAGATGACGGACATGATGATGCCGTACAGCCTCTGTACGGTGCAGCGGCGGTAGGTGCGTACGGCAACGTCGCGTCAGCGCACGGCAGGTAGGTAGGTAGGTAGGTAGGTAGAAAAAAACGGCGGTCAGGCAGGCAGTGCGTAACTTGGCGGTTGGCAGGGGCTGGAGCAATTGGCGACGTGATCAATAGCTCTGCCGGCATGCTGTGTCCAAGCACGTGGAAGGGCTTGGGAGCGACGCCAGCAGTGCATGCGAGCCCGCACGCCCCTACCCCCCGCCCCCCGCTAAACGCACGCCACCTGACACCCGCCCGCAGCTACACGCACGCCGCCCGCCCACCTGTGCCGGGGGCAGGCCGTCGTAGATGGTGAGGTCGAAGTTGCCAAGCATGCTGCTGAATAGCGTCAGCATGGAGGTGGCGAAGTTGCCGTAGTCGTCGGGCACCTGTAGGAGGGGGAGGAGGGGGAGGGGGAGGAGGAGGAGGAGGGGGAGGGGGAGGATGAGGAGGATGAGGAGGAGGAGGGCGGTTTGCAGGTATAGGGTTTTTAGGGCGTGGTTCACAAGCGGGGAGGAGCTGGGCGGCGGTTGAGAGTGGGGTCGGAACGGTCTGTCCAAGCGCCGGTCAAGGCAAGATGGCGAAAAGGGACGTGGGGCGGGGGTGAAGGCAGGGAAAATGGGGGATGATAAAGCATGGGAGGCCCGCGGGCCAGGGCAAGGGCCGTGTCAGTGCAAGCCGTGCGGATGCCTCTAACGTTTTTCGGCGATGCCGGCGGTGAGCAGCCCGCCGCATGCTCCTGGCCAGGAAGCCCCCATTCCTAGTCGCCGGCGCACCCAACACGTCTTCTTCGACCACTTCAACCTAACGAGTATTTTGTTGTATCGCCTTGACTGCATTGCTTAACTCCGCTTCCTTTAGATTGGTTTAGTTTGGGCTGGTACCCACACACACCCCCGCCCCGGCCCCGTACAAGCAACAACACCCTCCATGTGCGTGCCCGGCCCCCTCCCTTTCCCTTCTCACCCTTCCCTCCCTGTCCCCAGTCCCCCCTCCCCTCCCCCGTTCTCCCCGTTTGGTTTTCGGTTTAGATGGGCTAATATCTACAAAAACCCTCAAAAGGCTATAGAAAAGGCCCCCGGCTCCCCCTTCCCCCCCTGGAACATGCATACAGCCCCCCCTCGCTCACCGACTCCTGGAACACGGCACTCATCATGGTGCTGAAGCCCGTGAGGATGATGAGCTGTGGGCGGGCGGGCGTGTGTGTGTGTGTGTTAGCGAAAGCCAAACAGGGAAAAGCCCCGCCCAACGCTCCGCGTGACCAATCACCACCGCCGACCAACCTGTCGAGCCGATACCACACTTACCTGTTACACCCATCTACCTAACCTTGAGTGGGGATTAGTGTCCACACGCTCCTACGGGCCCCGCCCCGCCCCGCCCCGCCCCGCCCCGCCCACCAACCCCCCAACCACCCCGCCACCCACCCCACAGCCCCCACCCCACCCACCATGGGGAACAGGAACGCCACCACCTCCTCCATCATGCGTGCGACGGTGTTGAGCAGCGGCCCCAGGGTGGGGTACACAGGGACCGCCATGCCCAGCGCGCGCACCCACACGAACAGCGCCATAGTGGCCAGGCACATGTGCAGCGCGTCCGACGTCTCGAACGGCGGCAGCCCCGGCGCCTCAAAATCCTGTTGTTGCGTTGTTGTTGTGTTGTGTTGTGTATGGTCGTGAGTTTGCGTTGGCGGTTGGGTTGTGTGTGAGAGCCGGGAATTTTGATTGCGTGTGTTCGTGCTGCTTGTGTGCGCTGGTGCCATTAGTAGTGGCGGCGGGCTGCCACCATTACACGCGGTCCCTCGCCTCCCTGCCCCACTGCCTGCCTGCCTGCCTGTGTCCCCGCCTCCGCGCACCATCTCTCCCGCTTTCCCCTCCACGCCTGCACCCACCCACCTGTGCGATCTTGAGTGTGGTCAGTACCAGCAGGCAGGCGTTGACCAGGAAGCTGAGGGCGTTCCAGGGATCCATCACGTACCTGCGCCGGGGGTAGTAGGCGCGGGGGGCGTGGGGGCGTGGGGTGGTGTGTATACGGCATGAGGTTGGGACGGGGAAGCGTTGTGCGTGTGCGTGTCTGTGTGTGCGTGTGCATGTGTGTGTGTGGGGGGGCGTGTACATGGGCGCGCAACCTCGCCGTTCCCTCCGCCCCTGGCCCTGGCGCTCACTGCGCAGCCTGCCCCGCCCACCCCCCAGTTTGGGCTGGTAACCACAACCCCCACCCCCACCCCCACCCGCCTTGCTGTTCCTACGGCTGCACCGCGGCCAACCCCGTCCTCACCCCTCGCCCCCCCAACACCAAACCGCATCTCCCGAGAGTGCTTCCGGCCCCGCCCCCCCGCCCCTCTCTCTCACTTCCTGAACTGCGTGAGGCTGCCGTAGCGGTAGAACACGAACTGCGCCGCGTCCAGCAGGTTGCCGATGATGAAGCCCAGGAACACAAAGTGGACCACGATCAGGTGCGGCAGCTCCGTGTGCGGGTACATGACCTGGCCGCGAGTGGGTGTGGGTGTGGGTGTAGGTGTGGGTTGGGGTGGGGGGTGGGGGGTGGGTTGGGGTGGGGGGTGGGGGTGGGGGTGGGTTGCGTGTAGGGGGGGGGGAGAGCCTGGGGAGGTTGGGGGTGGGGATGGGGTTGGGGCCGTGCAGGCGGGGTGGGGCCGAGAGAAGGACGAGAATGAGAGATAGAGTCAGGACACACCCAAACACCCACACCGCCTGCCCCATCCCCCCCGCACCGCCCGCCCACATCACACACCTGCCACTGGTAGAGCACCAGAAACACCAGCTCGAAAAGCGCGTGCAGCGCCCACCTGCGGAGGGCGGGGCGGGGCGGGGCGGGGCGGCGCGGGGCGGGGCGGGGCGCGGGGGAGGGTGTCCATGCATGCTAAGTAATGACGTGGGGTGGGGGTGGGGGCAAGACGTGTTTGTGTATAGAGGCAGTGGTCCCACAAGAGGGGAGGGACCTAGATGCCGGCCCCGTAGGAGGGCTGCAAGAAGCGCGAGCGTGGCGACGGCAAGGCACGTGGCAAGGCACGTGGGCTGCTGCAGGGTGGAGGCCCCCCGCCCCCCCGGCCCCCCGACCCCCGGCCCTCGTCATTGCTTCACATGCATGACCCCCGCCCCCGCCCCTGATGTCCGATTTACTGCAACACTATACGCGGTGATGACACTCAGCTCGCGCACCCTTAATTCAGCCACTTGATTAGCTTTTTTTCGTTCTGTTGCGCCCCCGGACTCAAAGGAGTTAGTGGGGCCTGCATGGATCTCAAGCCATGTAAATGCTCATGCTAATGCAACACCATCCATGGATGGCGACCCACCCACCCACCCACCCCACCCCACCCATCGCCACCCACCGCCCCACCCCCCCCTACCTGCCGGTGGGGCTGTTGAAGAAGGCCACGGACGTGAAGGCGTACGAGTGCCACACGCGCGCCGCCAGCTTGGCCAGCGGGTCCATGGTGCCCTTGCCTGCAGCGCGCGTGTGTGTGTGTGTGTGTGTGTGTGTGTGTGTGTGTGTGTGTGTGTGTGTGTGTGTGTGGAGATGGGGGGAGAGGGAGAGGGGGAGGGAAGGGGAGGGAGGGGAGAGAGGGGGGGCTGTGGGGGTGCGGGAGAGAGGGGGATCAGGGCAGCTAGAAAAACGGAGGTGGGAAGTGCACAGTGGTCCTCCACAGCCCGCGCTCAGCCCCTCTCGCCCTCTCACGCCCTCTCACGGCCGCACCCACCCGCGAAGTGCAGCTTGCGCAGCACGGTGTACGCCAGCAGCGGGTTGGTGGCGGCGGTGGAGCGGTCGTCGTCGTGCGCGGTGAGGGCCAGGAACTCGCGGCCCTGCCACTGGACCTGTTGTTGGGGGTGTGCGTGCGTGCGTGCGTGCGTGCGTGTGTGTGTGCGTGTGTGTGTGTGTGTGTGTGTGTGTGTGTGTGTGTGTGTGTATGTTAGAGATCACAAGTAAGTGTGTGTGTGTGTGTAACAACGGGTTTACAGCTATCTGGGTGGATCACGTAATCGTGTATCTGAGACGCTGTCCGATGCTAGCGGCAGAGCACTAGCATCCCAAAGAATCACGCATTAGTTTGGTTGTGTGTGTTTGTGTGTACGTCGCCTACACACACACCTACCTGCACATACATCTCCAGAAGCGACTCGGTCATGAACTTGCGGTCAAACGAGTCGAACGCCACCTGCGTGGGAACGAGGGGGGGGGATCCATGCATTTAAATTAATGACGGGAGGGACGGGGGGGGAGAGGGCAGCGGGGAGGGAGGGCAGGGGGGAGGGATACTGGTAAACAGTCCAGGGGGGAGGGAGGGCAGCGGCAGCGTGACCGGAGCATGACGTAGCGTGCCGCCGGTTGCATGTCAGCCCCACCCCACCCCCCGCTCAAACATCCAACCGGTATGCACGAAGCCCGCCCACCCACCCACATCCACATCCACCCACCCACCTGCTCACCCACCCATCACCCACCTGCAGCGGCGACAGCTCGTTCACGGTGTTGGGCAGCTCGGCGGGCTGCAGCACCCGCTCCACCAGACCCACGAACCGGGCGTCCGCGTAGCTGTGAGTGTGGGCGCGTGTGTGTGGGCGTGTGGGCGTGCGGGCGTGTCGTGTGTGTGTGTGGGGGGGGGGGTTGAGTGGGGTGTGTCGTGTGTGCGGGGTGTCGGGGTGGGTGTGTATGGGGCGGCGGCGTGTGGGGTGGCATGTGCGTGGCGTGCAGGGGCCGGCAAGCAGTGTGGAAAGTGTGGAAAGTGTGGAAAGTGTGGAAAGCGGGGGTGGTTGTTGTCTCGTGCAGCGCACCGCACAGTCGCACAGTCGCCATGCAGTCGGAATACGGTAGTTCGATACCGCCCTGCCCCTGTCCCCAGCACCCTTGCACCTGCCCCGGCCCTGGCCCCGGCGCCTCCGCCTGCCCTCCTGCTCTGCACCCTCCTGCCCTGGCGCCCCCTTGCCTGTGCCTCACTCGCTAGTTTCGTTTTTGGTTCAGAATGGGCTGGTATTTACACACACACACCCCTCCGCCCTCCTGCCCTCTTGCCCTCACCGGTTGAGCCGCCGCACCAGCGCCAGGTGCAGCGAGTGGAAGCGGCTGTAGGTGAGCCGCATGATGCGCCGGTGCTCGTCGTCCTTCTGCATCTCGTTCTGGGGCAGGAGGTGGCGCGGGTGGGAGGAAGAGGGGAGGAGGAGGGCAGGAGGTGTAGGTTGTGTGTGGCGCGGGTGGGAAGCGGTGGCGGTGGCGGAGGAGGAGGTGGTGGAGGGGTCAGTGGTGGTGGAGGGGGCGGGTCACTGTGGTGTTGGGGGTGGGGGTGGCTTTGGTGCGCGCATATATCTACCTAGTCGCCACAGGCAAACGGAGCCGCGCCCCGACCATTTCCGAAAATCGCATCCGCTGCCCCCGCCGCCCCTGCCACCGCCCCCCCTGCCACCGCCACCAGCCCTCCCCCCACCCCCACACCCACCCCCACACCCACCCACACCCCCACCCCCACCCCCTCACACTCGCTACCACCACCACTCCCACCTGCACGGCGCTGAGGATGGAGGCGGTGGTGGAAAGCGGGTTGCGCTTGTTGAGCACGTACTTGACCAGGAACTCCTCAATCTGTGTGTGTGTGTATGTGTGCGTGTGTGTGTGTGTGTGTGTGTGTGAGTGTGCCGTTGTTGTTGTTGTGCCGTTTTGGGGGCGACAGTACCCCAACAAAGATATGCATACAAGAAAACAGTGGTGCACATGGCAGCTATAGATAGCTTGCGTTGCGTCTTGCCATCCTAGTGCCATTGCATCCACAGCTGGGCAGCACCGCTGCTCCCTTGGGGACCGGACAGCCCCCGGAAGCGAAGCATGGGAGCCGCCCGAACACGCCAGCCCGCCGCCTGCCTCCCACTTCACCCCGCCCATTCCTCAACCACCCCAGGCAAGCAACCCAAACCCAAACCCAAACCCAAACCCAAACCCAAACCCAAACCCAAACCCAAACCCACCCTGGCCGCCAGGTTGCCGTCTCCCTCCAGCTCCTCGCCCTCCTCCTCCTCCGGCGCCGCGGCCTCGCCCGCCCCGGCGCCGTCCAGCCCCGCCGCGAAGGCCGCCGCCGCCGCCGCCGCCGCGTTGGCGCTGCGGCTGCCGCCCACCGGCTGCACCGCCCAGGCGTGCACCAGGAAGGCCAGGACCTGCAGGTCCATCTCCACCTGCGGCAACAGGAGGAGGAGGACGAGGAGGGGGAGGAGGAGGAGGGGCAGGAGGAGGAGGAGGAGGAGGAGGAGGAGGAGGAGGAGGAGGAGGAGGAGGAGGAGGAGGAGCGGGCAGCAGCGGGGGGACGGGGGACGTGGGCGTGTGTTCAGACAGCACGCAGGGCAAGGGAATAAACGCAGACCGTGGACCGTGTGAGAGTTTCGGTTACGCCTGTGGATGATTAGGGGATCTGAATGAGCACTGCGCCCCCGCGCGAACTGGCTGAGTATGTGTGGAGGCTTCTCGAACACCGAGCTGTCCTGCTCACACGGGCACCAAGTCGCGATAACTAGCGATGCCTATTGTGCCTATAGCCTCCCGGCTTGAAAGGGCATCACCCGCCTCGGCGGTTGTATGAGTAACAGTAACAGTACCAGGGGGTCCGCCGGCTGTGCCCGGCCCTACCCACTGCTCACTGCCCACCTGCGTGTGCTTATACAGCGTGAGCATGAGGTTGGGGTCGTTGTTCTCCATCGCCACTTTCTCAATCTGCGTGGGTGCACGTGCGCGCGCGGGCGGGCCAGTGGGGGGGTGCCATGCATGTTTGATTAATGACGAAGGAGATGGACCCGGGGGGGTAGCCATCCATCGGATGGTGTTTATCAAATGGTTGTGAAGTGCCGGGGGGGGGGGGCGCGACAATGTGATTGAGAGGTTGGTTGGTTGAATGGTTGCACACACGTGCGGGTCTCGAGGTGCCCACAAAAGCCCGCATCAGCCCGAAGCCCTCCGCAGCCCCCGTGGCTAGCGCTGCCCGCGACACGCTCGCCTTGTAATCCTTCACCAAATCCCAACTTGCCAACTCCTGAAGAGCGAATTGCTGACGCACTTTGACCTCCATGACCCCCACCCACCTACCCACAAGCCCCACAGTATCCCCTCCCCGCTCCACCCACTCACCCGCCCACTCCCGGCCTCGCCCCCAACCCACCCACACCTCACCCGCTTCCCCCACCCCGCTCCCCCCCCCCACCCACCTTGTCCACCACGTCCTGCCGCCGCAGCAGGTGGTCCACGTAGCCCTGCTCCATCAGCACCATCAGCTGCTGGCTGTTGCGGCTGCGCAGCGCCAGGCCCAGCACGTACTCCCACGTCAGCACGCCGTCCTGAAGGAGGGCATAGGGACAGGGACAGGGGGACAGGGGGAGAGGGGGAGAGGCGGAGAGGTAGCCACCCGTGCGGACGGCGTGGGTCCATGAGTGAAATTGCATTCCAAGTGTCGGGGTGGGGATTGTAGATAGCAACCCAAACCAAACCAAACTTGGAAAGAGAGATTAGGTGTGTGGGCAGGCCAAGTTACTGCGTAGAGGGGCGAAGCTAGTCCTGCGGCACCCCGGGGGACGGAGCTGGAAGGCACACACACACAAAAGAGACAGACACGGAGGGCCGCTCACCGCCGGCAGTGACAGCGCGCCGGGCAGCTCGGAGGAGTGGGCCCGCAGCAGCTCGATCTGCTGCTGCACCTCCTGTGGGCGTGTGGGCGTGCGAGCGTGTGCGGCCGCGTGTGAGCGGGCGGGCGGGCGTGTGGGTGTTTGGTGGGGGCAGGTGGCCGAAGCGTGTGTGAGGGAGGAACGGAGGGAGCGAGGGCGAGGGAAGGAGAGGGAGAGGGACGGCGAGCGGGGGACGATGGCACAGCGACGCATGCAACAAACACTCAACCGCAGGTGAGCGCGCAGCCACGATACATACTTATACACACACACAGTCATTGGTTTGTTTCGATCTCTCCCTGTTCCCTCTCCCTCTCCCAGTTCCGTGAGTTCCGGCGCGTGCACGCGACCGATAACCTGACCACGTCTACCGCTGACGTACCCTGTTCTTAAACGCACGCTCCCACCCACACACGCACACACGCTTACAAACCAACCTGCAGCGCCTGCACGCGCGACTGCTTGCCGCGGGGCCCGGCCAGCGCCATCGCCACCGCTGCGCCGTCGCCGCCGAGGCCGCCGCCGCCGCCGCTGGGCCCGCCGATGCTCAGGCTGCCCACCACGCCGCGCGCCAGCTGCCCGCCCGCCGTCAGCGCCACCGCGGGGCTGGTGCCCTGCGGCGTCATGGGCGGCATGGACGGGCCGCCCAGCAGGCCCCTGCGTGGTGTGGCACGTGTGTGTGTGCATGCGTGGGGGAGGCCACAGTCAGGGCGTTGGTGGTGTCAGTGGTGGGAAGCAGAGGAGGCGGATGTGCCCGCCAGTGTGACGGTCGGCACCGGGGAGGTGATGACTGGGTGGTGCCTCAGAGGGTGAGACCCAGGCCAGGCCTCTGCCGCCCAGTGCCCAGGCCACGTCACCGCACCTCCGCTGCTTGCTCGCAGGGGCTTGTTGTGGGTTGCCACGGTGCCTTGCGCTCCCCATGCAAGACACACACACGCACACACGCACGCACATACACACACACACACACGCGACACATGCGTACACACGTACCTGAGGTCCTGCTCGCACTGCTGCTGCTTGCCGCCATCGCGCCGCTCCAGGAACCTGCGCCGTACAACCACATGTATGTACGGCATGGGCATACACACACATACACACACGCACACACACGCTCCCTGTTTGTTTTGTTTTCGTAAACACAAGCACATGCACACGCGTGTGTGTGGGCCGAGGCAGGCAAACCGGGCTGGAGGCAGGCAGGCGGGGAGCCAGGGCGGATGGGCGCCAGGGCGCAGGCGCACGCGGGCCGCTACACCAAGTAGCCGCCCTACAAACGATCCAAAACGCGCGCCTCTCCAGCACCGCCGCAAACTGTCACGCACGCGAGCACCATCCGCAGCGTCACTCCTCCATTCCTCCGCCCCCCACGCCGCCTACTGACCACCCACCCGCCACAACCACCCCACCCAGCCACCCCACATACCCGCCCAACCCGACCATCTCACCGAGCCACCCCACCCAACCACCCAACCACCAACCAGCCACCCAACCGCCAACCAACCACGCACCGCATGCACAGCACGTAGCTCTTGTCGGTCACGTCCGCGAAGCCCTCCGCGCCGTACAGCGTGAAGGTCTCGCCGGCGCGGTAGTAGTGGGTGGACTCCCACACGCCCAGCTTCTGGCCCTGCGCGCGGCGCAGGCTGTCCATTACGTGCAGGAACAGCAGGAAGCGCTTGGGGATCTGCCAGTGCACCTGTTGGGCGGGCGGGCGGGCGAGCGGGCGGGCGGGCGGGTCAGTGAGCGGGCGGGCGGGTCAGTGAGCGGGCGGGTCAGAGAGCAGGAAAGCATGGAAGCGCGCGCGTGTGTGTATGTGTTTGGTGGGCGTGGGTTGGCGCGGGCGTGGGAGCCTGGAAGGAGTGGGGGGCAGGGTACGGGAGGTGCCAAACCTTGCCGAAACATGCAAGGGGCGTTGAGTGGGGTTCCATGCACATCAATGTATGACGAGAAGGCGAAGACGTGTGATGCGGAACAGGCGGCCTTCATCGTTACCGGTGAAGATACAGACCGATGTGGGATGGGGTTTAATGGGGTATCAAGGGGCAGCTTCGGGATGTTTCCGGTCAACAGCGCCGCGTGGTGGCGGGGCCAAGGCACACGGGCAGCTGGACCGCCGCCGCCGTCACAACCCCGAGGCCCACCCTTCCCCCCACCCGACAGGCTACCCCCGCCGCCACAGCGCGCCGCCGCAGTACACACAATACACATAAGCATGTGGAGTTCGGCTAGGCCAGGACCTGGGTAAGTGCACAAGGTAACTCTCGCGCGCGCGACCGCTCAAGCATTTGCATACGCGGTCTGCGATTCTGTCGCCTATCCCGTGTTTTCTAACACATACACGCCCGCCTTGCCCGCCCGCCCGCCCGCCCGCCCGCAGCACACACACACACACACACAGGCGCGGCGGCCGCACGGCACACTCACGTCCACGCTCTGCGTCTTGAGCTGCCGGAACTTCCTCCGCAGCCACTTGGGCGGCTTCATGGTGGAGGGGAACAGCACGTACAGCTTGGCCACCACCACCGGGGCCCCCGCGCCGGGCTTGCGCTTCAGCACACCTGCGGACGCGTGGACACACGGGGGGGGGCGGGGGGGCGCCGGTGCAGGGGAGGAATGCGGGTGTGGAGTCAGGTGTCTGGTGTTTGGTGTGTGTATCGTGTGGCGTTGGGTGTGGCATGGTGCGATGGGGTGGCCGGCACACAGCCACACAGCCACACCGCCGCCGCTCCTGTTTCCCCGCTTCGTCCCCACCCTCCCCAACTCCCGCTCTCATACACTGCACCCCCACTGCCTCTCCATTGCCCCTCCGCTGCCTCTCCAACCTCCCAACGCTGCGACCCCCGCGCTCACCCCCGGGGCCGGCCTCGCCCCCGCAACCCCGCCCTCACCCGTGATGATCTCGCGCTGCCCGCTGGCCGCCGAGTCCGTCAGCTCCGAGTGCAGGTAGAACACCGGGCCCTTGCTGCCCGCGCCCGCGCCCGCGCCGGCAGCGGCAGCGGCAGCGGCAGCGCCAGCACCCGCGCCGCTCTTGCCATCCCCGCCACCCGCACCCGCACCAGCAGCCTCAACCCCGCCCGCTCCTCCTCCGGAGCCCCCGCCAATGACGCTGGACGCCAGCCCCAGCCCCAGCCCCAGCCCCAGCCCCGGCGGCGGCGCCAGGTCGGGCGCGTTCCGCAGCGAGCGGATGAAGGTGCCGTCCACGCTGTGGCCGTGCTTGAAGGGCGTGCAGCGCTCCCGGAACAGCTGCAGGTCCCGGGCCGCCACCTGCGGTTAAGCGTTCAATGAAGCATGGGCGAGGGCGCGGGGGCAGGGGCGCGGGGGCGGGCGCGGGGGCGAGGATGAGGGGAATGGGGGGCGGGTGCAAACCAGGGGGCAGCTCATTCCAAATCAGGGGGTTTCAAGGAGGGGAGGTGTGAAGGAGGGTCAGGTGTGAGGCAGCAGCGGCGTGTGGGGCGGCCACCATGCCGCTTACACGCTGTCGCCTTGGCCTCCTCCACTCGTGCCTGCTGCCACAGCCCAGCCCCTTTCCTCCTCCCGCGCCCTCTCTCCAACCCTCCTCCAGCTCGCTCTCCTTCCCCTACTCCAACTCCATCCTAGCTCGCCATTCCTGGCACGTCTACTGCTACTGCCGACTGCCCACATCCGCCCGCGCCCGCGCCCCCCGCCCCCCGCCCCCCGCCCACCTTTTCAATGCGCGTCGAGTGCTGCAGTGTGATCTCCAGGTCCACCGCCGCCGCCACCGCCTCCACGCTCTCGAGCGGCACCCAGTGGTGCCCACCGCCGCCGCGGGCCAGGGTGTTGGAGCGGCCCGCACGAAACGTGGCCGCCAGCGTCAGCCTGGGCTTGCCGCTAGCGGCGGCGGCGGCTTTGCCGGCGCGGCCGCCGGCGCCGGCGCCAGCGGTGCCGGCGGCAAACGCCACGCTGGATCCAGCCCGACCGGTGGGCGTTCCTGCAAAGCCCTGGAGTGCGTCCAGCCCCATAGCCGAGGAGTGCAGGCTGGATGGCATGATGCCGCCGCCGCCGCCGCCGTAGAGGGCATTGAAGTCGCCAGCGGCTCCGCCGCCGCCGCCGCCGCCGGCCGCGTACGGCGACGCACCGCCGGCGGGCGAGGGGATTTCCCCCGGGTTGGCCCAGTAGGCCGGCGGCGGTGTCATGTCGCTGAACGACACGCCACGGCCGCTCGACGGGTCGCTAACGCTGTTGCCACCGCCGGTGCCGGCGGCCGCCGCCACCGCGGCTGCGACGGCGGCGGAGCGCGCGTGCGCCTGCACTCGCAGCGCCGAGGCGGGCGTGGGGCCGTAGATGTGTGCTAGCTGCGCCGGGCTGTTGAGGTCGCTGGTCGTGCCGCCGTTCGGCACGCCGCCGGTGGCGCCGTTGGCGCTGACGCGGCCGCCGCCGTGGGCGCCGGCGCCCTGCCTGCCCTGCTGCTGCTGGTGCTGGGCAAGGCCGTGGAAGCCGGCGGCTGCGCCTGCCCCGCCGCCGCCTGCCTCGGCGCCGCCTGGCTGCTGCTGCTGCTGCTGCTGCTGCTGCAGCCCCGAGGGCATGGCCTCCATAAGCTGCGCGGTGGTGTGCTCGCTCGGCTGGGAGAACGGCGTGTAGGCGCCGGGGCTGGCCCGGCCCTCCGCGACCGCCTGGGGTGGGCTGCGCACCGCGACAGTGAGGAGCAACGGGTCGCCGGCGTCGCCTTCGGGCGCCGAGGGCCCAGCTGGCGTGCCGGGCAGCGAACCTGGAAGGTAGCCCGGTGGAAGCGCGGAGGCAGAACCACGCGTCATCGGAGCTAGCAGCCCCTTGCCGCGTGCTGGTTTTGAAGCGCTGGGAAGCCCTGTCGCAGCATTGACCATGGAACCCGCGGCCTCCTCGTCAACGGCTTCTCCGTCTGGACCACGCGGGCTGAGGTCCAGAATTGGAGGCCTCCGCATTGTTCCGGCCTCAAAGAGGCTTCCAGCTTACGAGTGAAGCATGTTCAACTTGTTGTGCCAAACTCGCGCTACCCGTCAGCTCTTGGGAGCAATACACAAAATCCTCAAAGCAATGGAAATGCGTTCAAAGAGCTGCGTGTGAAAACCGATAGGGCCGATATCGTAAAATTTTGCGAACAACGTCACAGGATAGCCAAGGTAACGTCTTACTAGTCTAAGCTATGCAAGTTGACTTTGTGCATGGTCTTGCTGTTGCGTAAGGGGCGTGCTCGGGGCAGGCATCAACTGTGAATGCACAACCACTACGCTCGCTCTTAACACGCCTTGCTTGAAGCCGCCTTTGCTACGTACCTTTTACTTGCCATAAATACAAAATGCAAACCCGCCTGAGGGCGTGAAGAGTGTTGCCCGCCCGCCACTTCGGCAAGCGCTGAGAATTCGCGCGCTGCCACACCCTCCTTGAGCTCCAAGCTAGAGAGCGCAGTGCGCCTCACCATGCAAGCTTCCAGCTGCAGGGCGGCTTGCCGGTGTCAAGCCGGAGTGGGTCCCAGCAGCAGCGGCACAGCAGCGGCGACGGCCCAGCAGCTCGGCGGCCAACTGGCCTGGGCCCCGCACCGCCGTGGCCCCGCTGGCACGGCAGCTGGGCGCGGCGGCGCCTGCCCGCGCGCCGTCATCACCGCGGCCCATGCACAAGGAATTCCACAGCGGGGCGACGATGATGCCCCCCTGCCGGTGAGCTGCCTGCCTGGCGCCCGGCGCCGCCTTGCAGGGCAGCGGCGCCGCCCTGCGGTCGCCCCATGCCGCAGCGCCAGCAGCGGCAGTAGCAGCTCCCCGAAGCAGCAGCAGCAGCAGCAGCAGCAGCAGCAACAACAGCAGCAGCAGCAGCAGGCGACGCCGGCGGGGGGCCCCTCCCTGGTCGTGGACCCCGCCCGCCTCGTGACAGCGCTGGAGAAGATCGCGGCCGCCGGCCACAGGTGCGCTCACGGACCGGGCGGCGTGCCATGCGGCCCCCATGACGCCCCGACGGACGAACTGGCGGGACTGGCGCCCCCCCCCCTGCGCCCTCCGCCTCCAGTGCCGCACACTGCCGCACACGCCCGACGCGTGGACACCCACGTGCGAGGCCAGCCTCCCTCGCCTGCCCTGCCCTCCTCCCACCAGCACCTGTCTTTTCCCTACACACGCACACACACACCAACACGTCCACACCTCGTGGCGGCGCCCACACACTAACACACGCACGCACCCACGCCCAATCCCATTGTCCCCCAATAGTCGCTTTGGTTTCTGGAATGAACTAAACCCCCACCCCCACCCCAACCTGCGTTTCCCAGCTGCAGCGCAGTCATGTTCGCATTCTGTTCCTCACCGGGACTGTCTACCAGTGCCCTCCCAACCCCACAAACCCCACAACCCACCCCCAGGCCCGAGCCGCACTGGGCCGACATGTTCCTGGCCGCCTGCCAGCCCGCGCTGCCCACCATGTCCCTGCGCCAGCTGGCCTCGCTGGCGGCCAGCCTGCGCCGCCTGGGGCTGCAGCCGGCGCCGGGCTGGGCCGAGGCGCTGGTGCAGGTGTGTGTTAGAGATCACAAGGGAGAGTACTATGAAAGACTTGTGCGTGCAGGTGTGTGTGTGTGTGTGTGTGTGTGTGTGTGTGTGTGTGCGTGTGTATGTGCGGCTGGGGGTGTGGTGTAGTTCACTCCATTTCCCGATGGGAGGGGGAGGGGGCGAGTGTGGGGGTGGGAGGGGAAGGCGGGTGTGTGTGTAAACGAAACCAAACAAACAAACAAACAAACAAACAAACAAACAAACAAACAGGGGAAAGCCCGCCCAGCGCCGCGTATGTTTTACCATCACGTAATACGCGGCCGCCAGCGCTCACGCGGTTACCAGTTGCCCGGCCGCCGCGACCTGCCGTCCGCAGGCGTCGGAGGCGGCCATGCGCGGCGCGGCGCTGCAGCGGCGGCCCAGCGCCGCCGCCGCCGCGGAGCTGCTGGCCTGGGCGGCGGCGGACGGCCGGCTGGCTCCGCAGGCGGGCTGGGTGGGCGCCGCCCTGCAGCAGGTGGGTGCGGCGCTGGGCGTGCGGCTTGGAGGTAGTGGTGCCGCGGCGCTGGGCGTGCGGCTTGGAGGCGGTGGTGCAGCTGCAGCGGGAGCTGTCTGGTGTGCGCGGCTCTCACGGCGCTGTGCCGCCCACCTCGCTCTTATGCATTGGGTTTGGTTTAGTTTGAGCTGGTACCCCCCCCCCCCCGCTGCAATGGCGCTGCCGCCCGCTGGCTGCCGCGTCGTGGCGCCTGATGAGCACAATGAAGGGGCGGGGGGGGGGGGGGGGTGCTACTGCCGACACCGTGCTGACGGGTGCGAGTGTTTAGCGCCTGTCTTCACATCTCCGCCGTCGTGCCCGCCCGAAGAGCCCTCGCCCACAACACCTGCTACCGCCCACCCCGCACGCACAGCCTTTCCATTGTTTTCTCCCTTGTGATCTCCAACACACACACCCCGCAGGTGCAGCTGCAGGCGCACCTGGTGCAGGAGGGGATGCTGGGTGAGGGGGAGGGGGAGGGCGCCCGCCCCGCGCTGGCCTTTGCAGGGATGCCCGGGACCGGGCCGGCTGAGGCGGTGGGTCCATCAGCCGGGGGGCTGCAGCAGCAGCAGGAGGAGGGCGGGCTGCTGCTGCTTACGCCGGGCCAGGCTGCGGACCTGGCGTGGGCGGTGGCGGCTCTGGGCTACCGGCCGGCGGACTCTGTGCTGCAGCTGCTGGCGGTGGCCACGCTGGCGGGCGAGCCGGCGTCGTCATCGACGTCGGCGGCTCAGCAGGTGGGGCCAGGGCTGGGCGGCGGCGGCGGCGGCGGGCTGACGCAGCTGCCGGCGGAGCAGCTGGGGCGCCTGGCCTGGGCGTTCGCCACCTACAACTACTTTCCGCCTGACGAGTGGGTGCAGGTGAGGCGGGGCTGCGGGCGGGCGGGGGTGAATGAGAGGGCTGCTGGCTGTCTGCCGCACGCACACGCACACGCACACGCAGGGGTATCGTTTCGGCGGCTTCCTTTCGTGCATACACTCCGGGCACTCCGCAACGCACCCACACCGCACAACACCCACAACGCACCCCCCCACACACACACCCAACCACAATGCACGCACCCGTCCACAACTGCCTGTCCACAACAACACTAACAACACCACAACACCATTACCACAACCCCAACACCAACACCAACAACACCAACAATACCCACAGGCGTACTGGCTGGACGGCATCTGGCGCCGCGACCTCACGCCCGCCGCCGCCAGCCGCCTGCTGTGGGGCCTGGGCGCCATGCAGCTGCCGGCGGAGGGGCTGTGGCTCAAGAACTTCTTCCTCACGGTGCGGGGCAGTGCGGGGCGGCTGGCGGGGCGGGGCAGTGCGGGGCGACTGGCAGGGGCGGTGGGGTGGGTAACGGGCAGTGCGGGGCAGTGCGGGGCGGCTGGCGGGGCGATGCAGGGCGGTGTGGTGCGAGGCAGCGCGGAGAAACGTGTGAAGTAAAGAAAGGGAAAGGGCCGCCGGTGTTCCTTTGCCGCGCGTGCTCAGGGGGGGCACACACATCCCTGCCAGCCCTGGGGGCTCTAGATGCATCAGCCCTGCCCCGTTCCACGGCATTCCTCCCATCCATTAAGCTCTCTATTGGAGGTCTATCCACCAACAACTGCTTACCAACCGCCGCAACCGCAGACGGCTGGGCGGCTGGACGAGGTGCCGGGCGAGGACCTGGTCAACGCGCTGTGGGGCATGGCCGCGTGCCGCGAGCTGTCGCCGCTGCCGCCCGCAGACGACAAGGAGGAGGCGGAGCAGGGGGCAGGATCAAGCAGCAGCAGCAGCAGCAGCAGCAGCAGCAGCAGCAGCAGCAGCAGCAGCAGCAGCAGCTCTGGTGCGCGGCAGCGTCAGGGGCCGCAGGCGCAAGGGGGGCCGTCTCTGGGGGGCGGCGGCGTCGGAGGCCGCGGCGAGGGGGAGGAGGACGCGGCGGTGCGTGCAGTGATGGGGCGGCAGCTGTCTGCCCTCATGGACCGGCTGCTGTCGCCAGACGCTGCCGGCGGCGGCGGCGGCGCCACGCCGGCGCAGCGAGCAGCTGCTGAGAAGCTGCGCGCCGCGCTGGAGCGGCGGCTGCAGCGTGAGACGGCGGCTGCGGCTGCGGCGGTAGTGGCGGGGCCGGCGCCGGCGCCGGCGCCGTCGGGCGCGGCCCAGCTGTCGCCTGCTTCTGCCGCGGACGTCGCTGGGCAGGGCGCGGCGGTTGTTGCAGCGGCGGCCGCATCAGAAGGCGGGGGGCCAGGCGCGCCCTCGCCGGGGTCGCCACAGCCGGCAGCGGAGGCGGCGGCGCCGCCGCCCTTCACCGCCGGCCTGGGCGAGGGGCCTGTGCCGGCGGCCTGGGCGCTGGAGTGGTTCGCCGCCACGCTACCGCGGCTGGCGGCCATGGAGCTGCCGCTGCTGGTCAAGGCGCTGTGGGCGGTCAGCATGCTGGAGATGCCGCCGCCGGCGGCGTGGGTGGCGGCGGCGGCAGGCGCGGCGGAGGCGGCGCTGGCGGAGGCGGCGGCGGGTGGAGCAGGCGGCGGCGGCGGCGGCGGCTGCGAGCCAATGGAGCTGCTGTACCTCAGCCGCAGCGCAGACGGGCTGGCGGCGACGCTGCAGCGCGCGCAGAGGGCGCTGGCGGCGGTGGTGGCGGCGGCGCCGCCGCCGGCGCGGGCGATGGCAGCTGGCGTGGGTGTGGAGGAGGGCGGGGACGGGGCAGCTGGCGGCGAGGCGCCTTTGCCAGTCCCGGCGGATGCGGCCGCGCGGGCGGGGCCGGACGAGGCGACCCTGGAGGCGGCGGCGGCGCTGGCGGCGGACATGGAGGAGGCGCGGTCGGCGGCGGCGGCGCTGGCGGGCGCCGCCTTTGCCGCGCTCAGCCGTCAGCGGCTGCCGCCCACTTGGCGGCGCATGAACCCGCGCTTCCCGCCCTACGCCCAGCCTAAGCGGTTTGGGCAGGACGGGGCTGGGCCTGCGTAGTGTATGAAGTAGAACTTGTGGGGCGCAGTGCTCTGTCACCGCCAGGTGCTTGTAGGAGTTGTGGGCTGGAGGGCCGTGCTGCAGGGCCCTGGCCAAGCCCCGAGCAGGCGCGGTCGGGGCCGAGGTCGACGACGGTTAACGGTCATCACGTGCACTTTGCGGCCTGTACGCTTTGCATGTGGCTTCTGACTCTCGCGCAACTATATGGAAGTTGCGGGCCTGCTATGGAAAATGCACGGCCGAGCTAGTCAGCTAGCACGGCTCAGATCTGGGCTCAGATTGGAGATAAAGCGTATCTGTGCCTAAATCCTTTCCTAGCACAGCCTAATGCTGGCACATTACCTCCTACTGACTACGCCCTTGCTAGCGCATGTATTCAAAAGTGACAACACAAAGAGATGTCTCACAACGCGATAGACCATCAGCATTCCGAGTGGTCTCGTTTGACCGACGGCCTTATTAGGAAAATTGCGTCTTATCTGCACCCTAACGATACTATTATCAATCTGAAACTAGTTAACCGTGAGGCGGCCTGCTGCTTGAAGGATTTCCGGCGCATTCAGCTCTCGCAGCGGCTCACTCCTGTGCCCTCGTGGGCTGAGGGCAAAGAGCCTGTACATGTGGCGTTTACGTGTTGGCCCTCCGCCGCGTTCGTGGCGCACTGGGGCCGACCGGAGCCCTGGCGCGCCCTGACGCTGCGGCAGCGGCGCCGGCTCCTGAGCCTCGCCGCCAACTCGGGCTGCGCCGCGAGCCTGGAGGCCGCGCTGGCGCACTGCGGCTGCAGCCTGACGTCTGAGGTGGCCGTGGCGGCAGTGCTCGGCGGCAGCGTGGCGGCGGTGGAGACGCTGCTGGTCCGGGAGGGCGGCGACTGCGGTCGCACCCCCGCGGCCCTAGAGGAGGTCGCTGCCGAGGCGGGTCATCTGGAGGTCCTGCAGTGGCTGCTGCAGGCTCACCGGGACCAGCTGATTCAAGCCCACAGTAGCGTGCTTTTGTATGCGTCTGATCTGCCGCCTGCAGAGATTGCAACAGCGGCTGCCGCGTGCCGCGGCGGCCACACGCACATCCTTGCTTGGCTGCAAGAGCAGGAGGTGCAACAAGAAGGACAGCAGCAGGCGGAGCAACAACAGCAGCAGGCGGGGCAGCAGCAGCAGGCGGAGCCTCAGGGACAACACCAGGAGCTGGAGCAGCAACAGGGACAACAGCAGGAGCAGCTGCAGCTGCAGCAGCTGCTGTGGGCCCCACTCATGGGCGTCGCCATGTTACCGCTTGTGCACGGGCCGCTGACCCTCGCGCACCCCAAAGCCGTGCCCTTCCTGGCGGGTGCCGCGGCCGCGGGCGGGCACGTGGGGTTGCTGGAGCAGCTGCTGCCGCGTCTGGAGCCCATCCCCACCGGCGCGGCGTGCACCATGCTCTGCAACGTGGCGCGGGGCTGCCCGCTGGAGGTCCTGCAGCGCGTGTGCCGCCACCTCTACCAGGGGGATGCGGAGCCCGACGGAAGCACCAAGCAGTCGCTGGCGTTCGCCGCCGCCGTCAGCCCTACGCCAGACTGGGAGGCGAAGCTGGACTGGGTGCTGCTGCAGCAACCCAACGCGCACCTGCCCGGCCACCCCAACCCCGCCGTCAGCATATACGATGACCAAAACGTGCTTACACGCGCCGCCGGTGCGCTGCCGGACTGGCTGCAGCGGCTGCAGGCCCTGCGCGCTCGCCGCGTGCCGCTGCCGCCGCTGCATGGCCTCGCGGTACGGGCGGCCGCGGTGGGCGACGTCGCCGCGCTGCGCTGGCTGCTGCAGGCGCGACAGGGCGAGGGCCAGGGCGAGGGCCAGGCAGCGGCTTGGAAGGCGATGTTGATGGATGAGGCGGTGGCTGCAGGGCACGTCCCGGTGCTCGCCGAGCTGCGTACGCGGGGCTTCGTGTTCGGCAAATCGCATGTGGCTCTGGCGGCTGAGGCACGCAAGCGTGGCGCGGTGTTCTGGCTCTTGAGGCAGCAGCGGCAGCTGCAGCCGCCCGTCACCGAGTGGCCGCCGGTCTTGGCGAAGCTGGCGAGGATGGGTGTGGACCTGGCGATGCTGCAACGCCTGCATGAGCTGTTCCGCGCCGGCATCCAACTTGAATCTATAGCGGTGGACGGCAGCGTCGCAGCGCTGGACTGGGCGATGGAAGCGGCGCGCCGTGCCGGCCAGGTGAGCGGGCGGGGGCAGCACGGCCTTCGGGGGACGAGACACTTGGCCGCATGGGACCTGTCCATCCCAGCATTTCGTTTGGGGGCCCACGCGGCGCGTAGCGGAGAGAGCACCCCGATGTGCACACCTTCAGTGCCGCCTGGCTGTTGACAGCGCTGGGTCTGGACCGCACTGGGTCTGGACCGCACGACCGGCCCAAGGGCGGCTTGACGGCCCGGTCCACACGCCGCGCATGTTACACGGGGTGGGGGTTGATGACGCCTGTTTCTTGCTGGCGGAGGATGCCCACTGTCACCCTTGGCCTCTGTGCGCACGTGGTGCTTATGCCGCAGGAGCCAGCGCGCAGCTACCTGCAAGAGCTGCTGCCGTATACCCAAAGGCGCATGGCGTGGCAGGACTGCGCGCTCAACGGCAACCTGGCGGCGGCGGACTGGGCGGCGCAGCTGCTCGCGGAGAACGGGCACGCGCCGCCAGAGGTGCCGCGGGCCGACGACTGGGGGCTTCACATGGGGATAGCTGAGGGTAACACGTTTGGGGCGCTGCGCTGGTGGCTGCGCCAGCGGCAGGGCGACCGCGGCGCCACCCAGGTGGTCCGGGAGGAGGGCGAGGGCGGTGAGCAGGAGCGGGAGGAGCGCGTGGGAGCGCTGACAGACGCCGAGTGGCGGGCGGTACTGGAATTCGTGGCCTCGTCCGCATTCCCGCCGCCCGCCTATCCCGGCGAGTGGAACTTCTCGCGCGCGCAGTGGGCCTGGCTGCTGCGGCGGCGGCTTCAGGCCGCGGCGGCGGCGGCGGAGGCAGCGGGCGCGGGGCCGGAGCAGGTGCAGGGCGCGGTGGCGGCGGCGCGGGCGGAGGCAGAGGATCTGGCGAGGAAGGCGAGACGGCACGTGTTCGCCCCGCCGATGGAGGTTGGCAACTTGCTGGAGATGCTGCAGCAGGGCGGCTTGCTAGCCGGTGGTCAGCAGGCTGCCGCTGCAGAGGCGGAGGCGGCAGGGGTGGGGGCGGGGGCGGAGGAGCAGCAGCAGCAGCAACAGCAGCAGCAGGAAGAGTGAGCTTGGCGCTGTCAGCTGCTTGCTGCTTGTTGTGTCGCGTTCTTATTCTGTGAGTTTGTAAGCGTGTGGGAGACGGTAGGAATAAGGTTGAGGGCGCACAGCTGGTGTGGGTATCGGGTTCGTGGCAGAACTGCTGTCGTAGAAGCCATGTTGCAATATCATGTGCTTGCAGTGTTGACAATTGACATGAAATGATGTTGGTTCCTGCTGGCACGTTCGGCCAGGTGGAAGTGTTGGCATTTGTTCACAGGGCATGAGTGTGCATGAGACTGTACTGCAAAACAGTACGGTATTGGGTGCGAGCGTGGTGAGAGCCGCAGCAGCAGCTGTTTACTGCACAGGTGCCGTAGCATTGACATTGACAACTAGATGGACTCAGGTGGTCTGTCGTGGCTGAAGATTTGGCGTCCCACCCACAGCGTGTGTCATGACAACGCACGCAAGGCTTGATTATTTATCTACCATCCATGGATGGCTACCCCCCCCCCCGCCGCCTTCGGAGCTTGTCCTGAGGCATTCATCACGTGAGCGGCAGTCGTGTGCGGGCGCGCGGCCTGCGTGCGGGCCGGCGGCCTAAACAGGCCTAAACATGTTTCCACGGCCTACCTCCGTGGCCTACCTCCCGTTGGATGGCTGGATCCTGGCTCCCACAGCTCGCGGCAGCAGCTCATGTACAGCTCCGAAAAGGCTCCGAGCGCATGCAGCTGAGACGGCACAGGCGGCAGCAGGGCCATTGCACAGGGGCTGAAGTGCTGATCGTGTACGTGTACGACTGTACGCGCGCGGCGGTTGAGGTGCAAGGTAAGGGCGCCAGCGAAGCAGCAGGTGCGGTGATGTCGGCACACCCCTGCCCGCTGCGCCGCACAGGCCGCATGATGTCTGCACCCGTGATGGCCCGCCCCCTGAACTCGTGGAAGACCGGAAATTTGTATATGAAGGTTGGATCTTTGAAACACCCGCAACTGGCGCCTCCCTACCCTCCAGCAGCTTCCCCGGCTGCCCTGCCTGTGGCTGTACTCGCATTCCTGAACTTCCCAAGGAAGCCCCGATGGGCAGGCAGATCATAGGACATGAGTCTTCAAGGCTGTCGGCCGAAGCCAACCAGCCTGAACCAGCCTGTGCCTTGCCGGGTCTCAAGACAACCGCCGCGCGCCGCGTGCGCGCGCAGATCGCCACGAGCCCGACAATCACAAAACCGTCTCCGCCATTGCTACCGATCTCATAACCAAATTAATATCTACAAGTGGGAGTCTTACAGAGGGCGAAATGGAGCTCACGGCGGCCTGCGGAGTCGCGGCCCTGGCGCTGTTTGTTGCGGTGAGCGCACTCCAGGCCTAGAACTTAAAGCCATGCATAAGGCCATGATGCTACTCTTGCATCCACGTCATTCTTCCGTGACACGCCGCTGTGTAACGTTGGGCGCAGGGGTTTATTTGGGCCGGCTTCAATCCTGTGCAGCGCTACCTTAGCCCGCTGCGACAATTTCCTGGTGAGGCCATGCATGTGTTAGAATGGGCTGTAAGAGCTTGAGTCGCGCTCGCATGAACGCGATGTTGTGGCCCTACCTCTGCGCGCTGCGCTCTTGCGAGCAGTCTGTTATAGCGCTGCCGTGTGTGTGAACTCTAACGATGAACTAACCAAGGAGCCGCGAGTCACGACCGCCGAAAGTCCGGCCGACCAACGGCTGCGCTAGTCGACGCCCCTGACGACGCGGCTGTGAATTCCCACACGCTTCTCGCCTCGTCCCACCTGCCGTCCTGCCCGGCTCCCTGGTCCTGCCAGGCCCAGCTTTGAGCGACCACTCGCAACGCCCCATGCCTTTGCATCACTTCTGTCACCAGCCTCTGGCAGTTCACGATGTCCCATTCCGGCCCCGCCAACCACCGGCATCGCCACGCCGCCGTCGCCTGCTGGGCCCAACCACCCCCAGCAGCGCCGCCGCGCCGCGCTCCCCACCGCTCCTCCCGCCCACCGCTCCTCCGCACCTCACCTGACCCGCTTCCAAAGCGACTCACAAGTGCCCCCCGCTGCTCCGTGGCGCACTTCGTCTGCGCTTCACTCGTTTGTTTCCCACCCGCCCACACACAGGCCCCGCGCCCCTCCCCTTCCTGGGCAACCTGGTGTCCATTGCCACGCGCGACCTAACCGCCTACCTGTCGGACTGCCGTACCGCGTATGGCGGCGTGTTCAAGGTGTGGGGCGGGCGCAGCGGATACTTGGGGGCAGGGGGGGAGAAGAGGAAGAGGAGGGTGGCAGGAGGGGGCAAGCCAGCGGGGAGTGTGTTAGAAAAGCACAAGGAGAGGAAGGGTCGAGCGGGGAGTGTGTGTATGTGTGTGTGTGTGTGTGTGTGTGTGTGTGTGTGTGTGTGTGTGTGTGTGTGTGTGTGTGTGTATGGGCGGACGCGCAGTGTGGCCAGCTAGGTGATGGGTGGGAGGTAGGGGCACCGGGTAGGGGCTTGTGTCGCCGTGTGGGTACTGCTGCCTTGTTACTTGCTTCACCTGCTGCGCCCTTCCCGCCCTCGAGCCTGCTGCCCTGCCCAAGGAAATGATTGCAATGGTCACTTCGAAATGTTCGCATTTGCATTTTAGCGCATGTCCGTAATAGACTACCCCCGCTCTCCCCCCCACACCACCACCCGATTATGGCCCATGTCCAGATATGGTTCGGCAACCAGCCGTGGGTGTGCGTGGCGGACCCCGACCTGATCCGGTGGGTGGGTGGGTGGGTGGGTGGCGGCCGTGCCATGAAGGGGGCGGGGCGGGCGGGGGGGGGTAGTTCATTCCAGAAACCAGAAGCGAAACGACCAAGAGAACCCGAACCATGAAGGGGGCGGGGCGGGCAGGGGGGGGGGTAGTTCATTCCAGAAACCAGAAGCAAAACGACCAAGAGAACCCGAACCATGAAGGGGGCGGGGCGGGCGGGGGGGGGTATGGTGATTTGTCGCACACGACACATACAGGTGTTCGTGTGGCCGTGCACGCGCACGTACACACACATTGCTGTTCTCTCCCTTGTGATCTCTAACACATTGCTGTTCTCTCCCTTGTGATCTCTAACACACACACACACGCGCGCGCGCACACGCACACACACGCACGCAGGCGCGTGGCGTACCGCGTGCTGAGCCGGCCCTTCAGCCCCACCGACGCCATCCACCTGCTCACCGGCGAGCAATGGGAGGTGGACTGCAGCACCCTGGTCTTCATGAAGTGAGCGGGCGTCGGGGGGTGGGGCTGGGGGAGGGTGAGCCGGCTGGGGGAGGGGCCGGCCGGCTGGCCTGGTGGAGGCGTGCCGGAGCTGAGCGGATGGGCGGATGGGCGGATGGTGTACGTGGCAGGCGCTTTGGTGCGGCCGGGTGTTGACGCGACACGACGCGTGCTTGTGCGCGCGCGCGTGTGTGTGTGTGTGTGTGTGTGCGTGTGTGTCGCGTGCACCAAGCGGAGGAGCAGGGGCCCACAGTGGTGGTGGTGGTCCACACACGGTGAACCACTGAGTCCCTGCCTGACCGCCGCGCCGTGCCACACCACGCCACGCCACGCCTGCTACATGGCCCCGCCCCCCCCCCTGCAGGAACGGCCCTACCTGGCGCCTGGCGCGGCGCGCGTTCGAGTCCTCCATCATCCACCCCCAGAGGTGCGCCAGCTGCTGCGTTGCTCTGTGCCTACACCCGTTTGCGTGCGCCGCACAAGTAGTGCGGCTGTGCGCTATGAAGTACACGTGGAACGGCCGGAAGCATGAGCACCAGCACCAGTGGATCTTGCTTGGGTCATCACGGACCTGTGCCGTGCTGACTGCCGAGGTCGTGTACCCCACCTTGATTGACTGCGCTGCCACGTACCCCTTACCCGCCCGCCTCCCAACCACACACACACACACACACACACACAGATGCGGGAAATTCTCTCCGTTTCCGTTTACCAACACACAGATACACTGTTTACCTCCCTTATGAAATTTAACACACGCTGTTCTATCCCTTGTGAACTCTGACACACGCGTGCGCCCGCAGCCTGGCTGGCCACCTGCCCGCTGTGTGGCGCTGCATCCGCCGCTACACGTCGCGCCTGGAGCGGTACGCCGCCACCGGTGCGTACGTGCGATTCTGTGTGTTAGAAAAGCACAAGGGAAAGGGTTGACACTGTGTGTGGGGGTGCGTGTATGTGTGTGTGTGGGGGGGAGCGTGTATGTGTGTGTGCGTGTGCGTGTGTGTGTTGGGGGGGGGGGCGTGTGTCATTGTTTGGACGGTTGCGGGCGACGCGGCTTGTGGAATGCAGCTGCAGTACTGCCTGGCTGGAATGATGTGACCAGCTGCACGCTAGCTGGTCCGTCTGTGGTTATCATCCCGATTGCTGTCAGGCAGCTGGTGGCAGGTACGGTAGCATCCACGCAAGCATGCAGTGCCGATGCCAACTGATGCCAACTGCTGCCAACTGACGCCAACTGCTGCCAACTGATGCCAACTGACGCCGACGCAGGCGAGCCGCTCAAGCTGGACACCGACCTCGCGGACCTGACGCTGGCGGTGGTGGGCGAGGCGGCGTACGGGTGGGTGGGTGGGTGGGTGGGTGCCTGGGTGGGTGCCTGGGTGGGCGAATGTCCAGCACGGGAGCGAGCGTGCGCGTGTGAGTAGTGACTGGAGGCGGCAAGAGAGGGGGAGCCGGGGCGTCTGTCTGCCTGGGGGAGCTGCTGCATGGAGGCGAGAGAGCTGCCGGAGATTGCGGTCGGTGTGTTGGAGGTTTGGCGGGGTATGGCTGAGTCACGACGACCGGTGTGGGGTCCTGCATGGACGTGTGGGATGGACGTCGTGCGTTGAGGACTGAAGCGAGAGGGCGTCACCGCGCCCACTCTACCTGAGATAGATTGCCTGCCCAAATGTCGTGTAGGGTGGACTTCCGTACCACTGGTGACAGCTCCGAGCAGGGCGGCTGCAGCAGCACTGAGCAGCAGCGGCAGCAGCAGCAGCAGCCCGCCGGCGGCCCCTGCAGCAGCGGCAGCGGCAGCGGCAGCGGCAGCCCCGGAGCCGAGCTGGTGGCGGCGGTGCGCGAGTGCTTCGACTGCCTGGACGTCAACAAGTCCACCCTGTACGCCCCCCTCAAGGTACGGCGTACGGCATGGTGTGCGGTACGGCACACGGCCGGGTGGCACGGTGCGGTGTGCGGTACGGCACACGGCTGGGTGGTACACTGGTACGGCCGGGTGATGCACAGCAGTCACAGTCAGCACACACACTGGGTGCCGGGCGGGGGAGTAGCCATCCATGCGGGCAGGGTGGGGAGGGGGAGGGGCAGCGGAACGGCCGTACGTACTGGCTGTTTGATGTCACAGTAGGTATGTAGGCAGTGCAGTGCGGTGCAGCAGCGCACTGCTGCCTAGATGGACGTCGGCCCTACCTCGGGCCTCGAGCTGTGTCTGTCATGCTGCTGCTGCTGCTGCTGGATTAAGTGCCTGGCAATGCAGTTGTGCCTGCCTGCCTGCCTGCCTGCCTGCCTGCCTGCCTGCCTGCCTGCCTGCCTGCCTGCCTGCCTGCCTGCCTGCCTGCCTGCCTGCCTGCCTGCCTGCCTGCCTGCCTGCCTGCCTGCCTGCCTGCCTGTTGTGCTACCACCACCACCACCACCACCAACAACAACAACAACAACAACAACAACAACACTCACCGCTCACCACGCCAACAGATGATCTGGCCGGGCCTCACGCCGCTGTGGCGCTGGATGGCGGAGCACCTGCCGGACGCGGCGCAGACACGGCACATGCGGGTGGGGTGCGCGGGGGGCTGGCTGGAGGGAGATGGAAGGGAGGGGGGTGAGGGTCAGGGTGAGGGTGGCCGGGGGTTTGGTGCGGGTCCGTACATGCGGGGATCACCGAAGAAGAAGAGGTAGGGGGCCCCTTCAACCTCATTGGTCATGCGCATCAGCAGGCGCCGTGTGCGCCACGCGCCACGTGCCCTGCGTGCCGAACCACAGCTGCCCACCCGCCGCCAATCCTGCAGGCCCGCCAGAAGGTTGCTGACGTCAGCCGGCAGCTGATGGCGCAGTGGCAGGCAGCCAAGCAGCAGCAGCAGCAGCAGCAGCAGGGCGGCGGCGGCGGCGGCGGCGGCGCCGAGGGCTCGGGGCGGGCCCAGTCACAGGCCGCCGGCGGGGGCGCCGAGGGCGCCGAGGGCTCGGTGGCGGCGTTTGTGGAGGTGGGCGGCGGCATCAGCTCCAGCAGCTTCCTGGCGAGCCTGCTGGAGGGGCGGCGGGGGGCGGCGCAGGAGGACGAGCGGCTGACCGACCTGCAGGTGGTGTGGTGTGGTGTGGTGCGGTGTGGTGTGGTGTGGTGTGGTGTGGTGTGGTGTGGTGTGGTGTGGGAGCCAGGCATCTTCTGGTCCCGATGCGCTTAACGCCTTCCTCTCTTTGTTGCTCTCTCCCTCCCCCCTGGCTCTCCACTCCTCTTATCGCCGTATCTCGAAATTCGACACACTCCATCCCATGGATGGCTACCACCCCCCCTCCCCGAACCTCCTCCTCCTCCTCCGCCCACCCACCCAACCCCCACCCCCACCCGCACCCGCACCCACAGATCGTGGCCCAGTGCCTCACGTTCCTGCTGGCCGGCTTCGAGACCACCGCCGCCACCATCTCCTTCACCGCCTTCTGTCTGGCCACCCACCCTGAGGCGCAGGCGCGGCTGCTGGAAGAGCTGGACGCCCACTTTGCCGCCGCCGCCGCCGCCGGCAACAGCAGCCATGGCCAGGACGCAATGCCCGAGGTGGGTTCCCACCGTGGCTACTTCCCCCCCACTGCATTGCCTAAATCCTCTTCATTTTAGGTTGGTTTAGTTTGGGCTGGTAACCACAACCCCCACACCCCCGTCGTTTCACTTTTGGTTCTGGAATGAACTACCCCCCGCCCCCTTCTACCCCCGCCCCCCCTTCCCAGCTGCCCTACCTAGACGCGGTGCTGCGGGAGTCCATGCGCCTGCTACCCGCCGCCAGCGCCCTCATCCGCAAGAGCCCCGAGCCACTGGACCTGGGCGGCGGCCGCGTGGTGCCGGGGTGGGTGCGTGGGTTGGGAGGGTGGACGGGTGGGTGGTTGGGAGGGCGGGTGGTTGGGAGGCCGGGGGTTGGGTGGGTGGGGTTGCGAGGGCGGGTGGTTGGGAGGGTGGGGTTGGGTGGGGTGGGGTTGGGAGGGCGGGGTTGGGAGGGCGGGGGTTGGGGGTGGGGTGGGTGTGGGGTGGGGTGGGGTTGGGGTTGGGGTGGGGCGGGGTTGGGGTTGGGTGGGGTGGGGTTGGGAGGGTGGGGTTGGGAGGGCGGGGTTGGGAGGGTGGGGTTGGGAGGGCGGGGGTTGGGAGGGTGGGATTGGGAGGGTGGGGTTTGGTGGGTGGGGTTGGGTGGGCGGGGTTGGGTGGGCGGGGTTGGGAGGGTGGGGTTGGGAGGGTGGGGTTGGGTGGGAAGCAGTTGGAAGGAGTTGGAAGGTGTTGGAGGGTGGACCGGTTAGGGTGCGCGACTGGTGGGGCGCTTTGCGGGGTACGTCTACGGTGGCGCCTGCCGGCCCCGGCCCCGGGGCACACGGCCCCGATGGCTCTATGAGGACGAGGTCCAGCGCCGGCATGCACGTGTGATGCCGCCCTGTGGGAACTAGGGCTTATGGGCTCATGTCCTTCATATGGGCCCGCCCTTCCTGCCACGCCACGCAGGGACACGTTTGTGTGCCTGGCCACGCACGCGGTGCAGCACGACCCCGCCATCTGGCCGCAGCCCGAGGCCTTCCGCCCCGAGCGCTTCCTGCCCGACAGCGGCGGCCGGCTGGGGCCGCTGGGTGGCAACAGCGCGCACGCCTGGGCGCCCTTCGGCATGGGGCCGCGCATGTGCGTGGGCAGCAAGTTCGCGACCATGGTGAGCGTGCCAGAGGATTTGCTTCTAGCTTCTATGGCCCTGGCCCGGTCGTGTGCAGCCGCTGAGTAAGCAGGAGTCGCCGCGTAGTAGTTGACCGGCGGGCGCACCCGGTGTGTGTGTGTGTGGGGGGGGGGGGGTAGTTCATTCCAGAAACCAAAAGGGGGGTGCCCGGGCCCGTGCTGAGTCATGCCTGCGACCCGTCCTCTTGCGCGCCTCGCCGCGGTCGCCTCACGCACCCCACGACACCCCACGACACCCCAAGACACCCCAAGACACCAACACATCACCTCCCTCCCCCCTCCACCACCTCCAAAACCCGCTGCTCCTCCTCCTCCTCCTCCTCCTCCTCCTCCTCCTCCTCCTCCTCCTCCTCCTCCTCCTCCTCCTCCTCCGCCCCGCCCCTCCCCCTCCCCCCTCCCCCTCCCCGCTCCGCAGGTCTCCAAGGCGGTGCTGCTGCAGATCTACCGCCGCTTCACTTTCGAGCTGCACGCCAAGCAGGTAGTGCCGTTGTGTGGTGTGATGTGGTGTGGGCGGCGGGACGCAGGGGGCGGAGGCGGGACGCATGCAGTCGCTCGCTAGCTGTGCCGGCGCCAGGTCGGCACCGGCCCACACACCGGCCCGCCCTGATAGAGCCGCATATGTGCGTCGCGTGCTTTGCTCAAGACTGATCCGCCGCCACCGCCGCCGGTCATTTGACTGCTGCCGCTGCTGCTGCCGCGCACCCATACTCACGCGCTCGCCCGCAGGTGCTGCCGCTGCGCACGCGCACGGCGCTGACGCACGCGCCTCGAGACGGCATCTGGGTGACGGTCAAGGCGCGGTGAGGGGGAGGGGGAGCTAAGGAATGGGGTAAAAGCAAGTGCGGCGAGGTCAGGCATGTGCCCGCATGCTGGGTTTGCAGGCTCTGCGAGGGTCCTGCTGCCCCTGCACCGCTACCTTGCAATCGAATGTCAATTGTAAACGTTTATGTTAAAGAGGGCGCCTCGCTTGAGCTGTGATTGTGTGTTGCACGCGAAGGTGGAGGCCTTATGCCCCGTCAGCGGTCGGAGATTTCGAAGATTGCGGCTGGCGGGCTCGAACCGGCGCGTGTTGGTGTGTTGGTGCGGTGCCGGATGTGATGGTGGACGCAGGGTGGGTGGCTGCCGCCTCGTGCTGGGCCATGTGCTTGATGGCCTGGTGTGCAACGAAGAGGTACGAGGCCAAGAGGCAACAAAGAAGTTATTTGCCGCGCGTGGGGCCGGGGGCTGAGGCAAGGTAATGCCTGGATGCTCCCGCGGCGTTGGTTGGGTTAGTGTGCTTGCGGCATCGGCGCCGCGCAGAGGTTTACATGATGTCACGGCGCAGTCATGTAAGGATACAATGAATTAGGAGTAGACGGACCACGAAGCTTCTCAGAGAGGCGAAAGCCTTTCCCACATTTCCACCGCAGTTGAAGTGCACATTGCAGAAAGTGGCACCGCATACCATGATTGATACAAAAGCTATATGTGAAGAACTGTTCGCAGTTACGGGCAAGCGGCCGGAAGTCGTGGACGCGAACTGGAATTTGCCCTCCTGGAACGGGCTCCTGAATGGCGAGAGCCCCGCATTTAAAACCTCGAAGCCGCTGCTATGCTTTAAGCCAGCGAGCGCAGAGGACGTGCTGCACGCGTGTGCTGTGGCCGCGAAGCATGGCCTCAAGGTGTCGCCGCGAGGTACGTGTGGCTTCGCTGCAACCATGTAACGGCGTTGATCGTCCCGCAGATGCGACGGGGGTGGCGGGAACGGCAATTGGGGGCTCTGATCGGTTTCGCGAGGGCAGGCGTGGCGGCGTGGGGTTACGCACGTGGCATCAGGACCAGAACGCTCGCTCCAAAAAGTTTCGCGGTGCCGCCCTGGGACTCCCCTGTCTTTGGGCCCGCTGACTCGCCTGTCGCCCTCATACGAGTCATGACTGCGCCTCTCCCTCCCCCATCGGCACTTCACAAAAAGATTTGATACACACACCACCCCATGGATGGCTCCCCAGTCCCCACCTCTCAAAGCTCACCCGATGCCTGCACTCGCCCTCCATTCAAACGCCCGACGTGCCCTGCCAGGCTCCGGCCACCACTACGGCGGCTGCAGCCTGGTGACCGGCAGCCTGCTGTTGGACCTGTCCGCCCTCAGCGGCGTCCAGGTAGGTGGTGGCTGTGATGAAGTGATGGGAGAGCTACAGCTACTGCTACAGCCGCTACCTAGTACCTAAGCCGAGCTGGGCGGGCCGCACAGACACCCCATCTTGTTTCACTAGGGCCATGCAACTATGAGTGGCGGCGGCACTAGTGCGGTAGTGGTGGGGCGGGCGGAGAAATGCACGCGGCAGAGGCCCAGTGGGCCCTTGTAGGCCGGGATGTGGAGGGGGGGGTGGGCGGCTGTGTACCAGTCGGCATTGTTGCGTTTATTTGTGGCGGTGGGCTATCTTAGCGGTGTGCCTCCGCCTCGTCAGCCCTGTCAGGTGCGTGTTCGCCCACTGCCCTTTGCTCATACCCGCTCTGTGCTGCTGTTGGGCCTCCCTCCCTCCCTCCCTCCCTCCGCAGGTGGATGCGGAGGCGCGCACCGCCACAGTGGGCCCGTGTGTGACGGGGCGGGCGCTGCGTGCCGCCACGGCGCCCTGGGGGCTGCACTTCCCCGGACCCCACCTGTCGGATGTGGGGCTGTCGGGCTTCATCCTGGGTGGGTGGGCGGGCGGGCGGGCGGGCGGGCGGGCGGGCGGGGAAAAGGAGAGGGGGCGGGAAGGAGGTGGGCTGGCGTTGAAGCGCCGGCGGGAGGAGGTCGCTCAGCGAGGCGGGAGGAGGCGGGAAAGGGATGGCCGGGGAGGCGGAAGTGTGTTTCGGTGCGCGGAGAGGGGAGTAAGCGCGGGGTGCCGCAGCATGTGCTATGTGCTCCGATCCAAAACCAGGCACCTTCCTATCCTTGTGATTTTCTAACACACACATATCTTTATGCAGGCGGTGGCAACGGCTGGGGCGTGCGGCACTGGGGTGCGGCTGCGGACAACGTCCTCGAGTTTGACGCGGTGGTGTTTGGCGACACGCCCGCGCCAGAGGCAGCGGCAGTAGCAGCAGTAGCAGCAGCAGGAACAAGCGGCAACAGCGGCAGCAGCAGCAGCAGCAGCAGCGCCGGGACGCCGCGGCTGGTGCGGGTCACGGCGGAGAGCGACCCGGAGCTCTTCTGGGGCCTCAAGGGCGCAGGTGTGCGAGCTGTGTGCGTGACAACATGGATCCATGCGATTGATGACCTCAGCACTGCCGTAGCATCTGCCTGCCTGCCTGCCTGCCTGCCTGCCTGCCTGCCTGCCTGCCTGCCTGCCTGCCTGCCTGCCTGCCTGCCTGCCTGCCTGCCTGCCTGCCTGCCTGCCTGCCTGCCTGCCTGCCTGCCTGCCTGCCTGCCTGCCTGCCTGTGTGACTCGGCAAGCGGGCGAGGCGCCCGCAGCCGTGCCGCACACCAAACCCAACCCTGCATCACTCCTTGCTCGCCGCCCCGCGTACACCAATCCACCTCCTGCTGCCTCCTCCACCTCCTGCTGCCTCCTCCACCTACTGCACCTGCTGCTGCTGCTGCCCGCCCACCCTCCCCTGCCCGCCCACCCCCCCAGGCTCCTTCCTGGCGGTGGTCACTCGCTTCCGGCTGCGGCTGTTCCCGGTGCCGCCGCAACTGCCGCTCACCTGCGCCGTCTACCCGCTGTCTGCGCTGGAGCAGGTGGAGCAGGGCGGGGGCAGGGCGGGATGGGCGCGCGGGGCGGCGGGTACCTAGAGGCCGTGTGCGCATGTCGGTGTAGCGGCAGGGTGTGGGCGTGGGGCTGTGGGCGCGGTTGGGCGGGCTGGGTATATATTCATAAGGGCACGCGAGATGATGGCGGTAGGCCGGGTACCGTGCTGGACTGTCGCTGACTCGAGCAGTCGAGCTGGGCTTGTTCCACTTGGTTTTAGAGAAGGGCCGCCAGCCCCGTCACTCTGCTTCACGTTTACATGATTGTGAGCCAGCCGCATGTTTCTGGCGTGTCACAACCACCTCGCCCGCCGTCACTCGCCACGAACACGCACATGTCATACACGTCACATGTCGCATGTCACACGTCATCACACGTTCACACCTCAACACTTACCATCCACAATATCATCACAGGTTGGCGCCTTCTTCCAGCGCTTCCACGCCTCCCTGCCCACCTGCATAGAGGGCTCCCTGGCCATCGTGGGCGGCGGCGGCGACGACGAGGGTGGCAGTGGCAGTAGCAGTAGCAGTAGCAGCGGCAGCGGTGCGGGCGGCGGCAGTGGCAGTGGTAGCAGCAGCGACGGCGCGGGTGCGGCGGCGGCGGCGGCTGGCGGGCGGCGGGCAGCGGTGACGCCGGTGGTGATTGTGTCGTGTACGGCGTTTGTGGAGGCTGGGCGGCCGGAGGTGCAGGCGGCGTATGCGCAGGTGTGGGTGGGCACCGAAACCTCCCTGTCATGGTCCCCTCTGCCGTCACCGCTTCCAGTCACCTCAACCTGATCCCAACTTCCTCCTTGCCTCCGGCCACCCCTCCACCCCTGTACGGCATGTGGGTGTGGGTGTCCGCCCTTCCATCCCACCACCCCGCCGCCTCACTCGCCGCAGCTGCGCGACTTCATGCCCGAGTCCCGGATCTCGATCCAGGAGGGCCCGATGCCGTACGACGCCGCCCTGTCGATCCTGGATCCGGGCTGGAGCTGGCCGGGGCTGTGCATGTACGGGCACGGCTGCTTCGTGCCTGTGCATGAGCTGGTGGCGCCGCCGGCGGCGGCGGCGGCGGCGGCGGGAGGCGGCGGGTGTAGCGGCGGCGGCGGCGGCGGCGGCGGCGGCGGCGCGCTGGCGGCGCTGCGGCAAGCGGTGCGCTGCGTGTGGTTAGCATTGAGGCATTGAGAGGGCATTAGGGAGGTACTGTAATTGTGATGCTAGTCACGCGTCTGTGCGACTGCGTCACAGGGCCCACCTCTTAAGGCGTGTTTTCCGAATAATACTAATTTACTAATGCTGCTGGGGCGGCGGCGGCGGCGGCGGCGCGATGACGACGTGTTCGTTCCTTCCAAGCAAGCAAGCAAGCACCGGCCTGCCTGACCCGACCCCTGTGTGCAACCACCCCACTAACCCCACAGGCCGACACCATGACCTCGCCCCGCTCCATCCTGCTGGTCTGCCCCAGCGCCCCCTCCTCCGCCCCCGGCAGCGGCAGTAGCAGCAGCAGCAGCAGCTGCAGCACCGATGGCAGTAGCAGTAGCAGTAGCACCACGGCCACTGGTGCAGCCGGCAGTAGCAGTAGCAGTGGCTGCAGCTGCAGTGGGGCGCTGGGCTTCCGGGACACCTTCTACACGGCTGCCTACGCCATGTGGACCCGGACCCCGCAGGTGCGAAGCAAGCAAGGCAGCGGTGGGGCGTACCTGTGATGTACCCAGACAGCTGTAAACCCGTTGTTACACACACACGCCCACACGCCCACACACACACACGCCCCCCCCACACACACACACATCGCCCACCCACACGCCCACACACACGCCCACACGCCCACACACACACACACACACATCCCCCCCACACACACATCCTGTCACTCACTCCTGTCATCACCAAGACCGCTGCACCATCCACCCCCCCCCCCACACACACACACACATCGCCCCCCACACATGCAGGGCCCGGCAGCGGACGGTGACGCGGCGCACGCGGCCTGGGTGCGCGCCGCCGCCGCCGGCCTGGGGCCGCACGTGGCTGGGCTGTACGTCAATGAGGTGATGCACGACCAGCCCGGCAACAGCCAGGTGCGGTGCGTGGGTGTGTAGGTGTGTAGGTGTGTAGGTGGGAGGGTGGGAGGGTGGGAGGGTGACATGCCGTAACGAAGGTTGGGCGCGGCTGGGCGCGGTGGGGTGGGGGAGTGTCGGGATAGATAGGTGGTTTAGTTCGGATAGCAGGGCTGTAGGGCTACAGGTGCGTGTCAGCTGGGGGTGGTGGGGCTGCGTTGGGTTGCGTTGGGTTGAGCGCCTGCCTGCCTGCCTGCTGTACACTTGCACACACGCCTGCACATCGTGCTCACCAGCCCGCCCGCCACCCCAAAACACACACACACGCAAGTCTTCCATTTCCTCCCTCCCTTATGATCTCTAACACACAAGAACCCCGCCCAAGGCCCACGCACCAGCCCGCCCTGCACGCCTACCTACTATACCTATACCCGCCGGTATACCCGCCGGTATACCCGCCGCACCCCCCACCCGCCACCTGCAGGTGCGGGCCAGCTACGAGGCGGCGGCCTACAGCCGGCTGCAGGCCCTTAAGGCGCGGGCGGACCCGGGGGGGCTGCTGCGGGCGCTGTGATGACGAGAGCACTCAGCAGGAGCTAGCGCAGGGCGGAGGCAGGGGGTGCATGCATGGGGGGGGGGTACACACACGCACACACGCACACACACACACACACACACACACACACACACACACACACACACACACACACACACACACACACACACGGCTTGACTGGTCGCCGTAGTGGTTCAGAGGTGCATATCGGCAACTGGGCAAGATATGATGGATGCATGGTGTAACAGTACCACTGCTCCCCGGACATCTCGAGTAAGCCTTTTCGGGTTTCAAAACACGCAACGCTTCCGCACTGCTGCACATGGGCACGGAGGATGAGAGCGCGTCGCCCGGGAATGAAGGAGGGATCATGTGTCGCAGCAGCCGGCCACCAGACGACGCGCGCGGCGGGCGGGGTGACGGGTACACGGGGTCCGTCGGTGGATGTCAAGCGTCGGTGCGCGGTGCCCCACTCACTACTGGCGGCTCCATCATTCAGCATTTCAGCTTCATGGCATGCTTGCTTGCACCAGTTGCAAGCAGGGGAGCCTGCCCTGCTTGCAAGCTCCACAGGGGTGACAGGGCCTAGCTCTTCCACCAGCAGCACGGCAAGCGTGTGCCATGGACATGCGCTAAAGTGCCATACCGTATGTGTAGGTCTTGCACACTGTATCTCACTCTACCGCATCGCACTGTACCGCATCACGCCATCACCCCACCGCACCGCACAGTCGCCCTGGTGCGTGGACTCGATGGCCCGTGGGACTTGTGGTGTGTGTGTGTTAGGAAAGCACAAGGAGAGGAAGGGTCGACACCGGTGTGTGTGTGTGTGTGTGTGTGTGTGTGTGTGTGTGTGTGTGTGTGTGTGTGTGTGTGTGTGTGTGTGTATGTATGTATGTGTGTGCGCGTGTGTGTAGGGACGGAGGCGTGTGTAGGGGCGGAGGCGTGGCGACTGGTGAGCAGTATTCACACCGTCCTGGTCCTGGTGGCTGCTGTGGATGGCGGCGGAGACGGTGGGTTCGGGAATCGCGGTGGCGTGTCCAAGGCCTGCCGCGCCTTGTTGTTTGGTTTCGATGGCGTGCAAGAACTAGAATCTGTAATGGCCAGGCAGGCGAAAAGCAAGGGGCGACGAGGCAGACGAGGCTGGACGAGGCGCCCAGACACCCACTCCAGCAAGGCGGGCAAGGTTTGGCACGACCTCCATCGCAGGCGCAGCACGGTTGCGCGCAACTCAGCTCAGCCAATTGTCCAGGCCTTTGGATTATTCTTGTAGAGACATGGGCTGCGCCACCATGCATTCAATAACACACATCCCTGCCTAGTGTGGCGTCCAGACTGTGCAGTAATTGACAATGGATGCCTTTCGCGCGAGCTTGCTCGAGCTGCGAGATGCGGCATCGAAGCCAGATAATCAACAACAGCTCAGCGAAATATGGATAGCGACCAGCAAGGCCCTCGAGGAAACTTGCGCGGGAGCCCCCGAGCTGTGGCCGCTCGCGCTGGAGCTGCTGCTTCTTGAAAGCAGCACCGACATAATTGCAACGTTGCGGGAAGCCAGGCGAAACCACCCCTCAGGATGTGAGTGAAGTCAGCACACGGCCTGTGCCTGCCTGCAGAACCGCTCGCCTCACGCTCCCACCCCCCAGCCACCCTGGATCCCGCCACCACCTCACTTTCTCGCTCTGCGCGACCTCTGCCGCAATACTGACTGCACCGCGCCTGGACATGAATTCTCTGGCTCCGCTCAACCCTTCCTTCCCATGTGTGCCCGCACCCGCACCCGCACCCGCACCTGCCTCCCGCAGCGGCCTCCCGCAACCAGGTCCTCCGCTGGCTGGACTCGCAGCTCGAGAGCACCGCCGAGGTGGGTGGGTGGGCGGGGCGGTGGGGGCGGCTGAGTATCAGGGGCGGGGCCGGGGATTGTTCCTTCCATGTTACCCGACCAGGTGGTGTGCCGCCGACGCTGCACTTGCCCAGATGCTGCCCACCCTCCTGACCTACCTACCTGCCTGCCGCCCGCCCTCCCGCCCGCCCTCTTCCCGCCCGCCCGCCCTCCCGCCCGCCCTCCCGCCCGCCCTCCTGCTCCTGCTCCTGCTCCCGCCCTCCTGCTCTCGCCCTCCTGCAGTGGCGGGCCGCGCTGGCCGCCGACCCCGCCCGGCTGGCGGCGCTGATGGCGGCGGTGCACGGGCTGCTGCGGGAGGAGGACCGCAACGCGCTGGTATGTGGGCGCGCATGTGTGTGTGTGTGTGTGTGTGTGTGTTAGAAAAGCACAAGGGAAAGGGTCGACACCGTGCGTGCGTCATGCGACAAGCAAACAGTGCGCCGCGTTCGGATTACCTCAGATTACCTGTGTACCAAGTCATCGGGCCGAAGGAGCTCCACATACTTACCCGATACTTACCCTTATCGCGTAACCCTCACCGGGTGGGGCTACGGCCCTCGCCCCGGTGTGTGTGTGTGTGTGTGTGTGTGGCGGGGGGGAGGGGAGGGGGTAGTTCATTCCAGCAACCAAAGAAAGGGGGGGCGGTTGCACGCATTAGAGTTGGGAGGAGAAGGCGTAGCCGGGGGGCGGGTCTGTCTTGGAGGGTGGTGGGGGCCCTTCCTCTGTTCCGCAAGACCCCAACGGGGGACCCGGAGCCCCAGACCCCGGTGGCCTGGCTGGTGGGTGTGAGCGACACGCACCCCACATGCACCCCACCCCACACACGCGAGCCCGCGCCCGCCAACTCCTGCCAACTACCCGCCAACTCCTGCCAACTACCCGCCAACTCCCGCCCCTTGACAACGACTGCCCGACTGCCCGACTACCACCGGACACACGCACGGGTTGATTGCACAGGCGCCTGGCACGCGCGTGCGCACCCGTGTGCTTGACGCCCACACAGACCTACGCACATACCGTACCTGCACACACACCCCTACACACGCCCCACAGTCTTCTGCTCCCCGTTGACCCCTGACCCCAACCGCCCCCAACCGCCTCCAACCGCCCCCAACTGCCTGCAGGGCCGCGCCGTGGCGTACTCGCTGCTGGCCACGCTGCTGCAGCTGGAGGTGCTGCTGGGGGGGAGGGGGGGCGGGTGGCGGGTGGCGGGTGGGGTGGCGGGGTGGTGGCGGAGTGGTGGATTGGTGGAGTGGCGGACTGGGGACTCGTGGAGGGGGGGAGCAGGGTAGATGAGGGGAGGGAGCAGAGCGGGGCCGCGGATCACAGGGCTCGGGCGGGCATGGGGGCGGGGGCCGAGGGGGCGGGGGCCGCTGGGGTGTGGCGTTCACGAGTTGGGGAAGCGAGTGGGCGTGCCTTTGTTGTCGGCACGCTGCTGTGGGTCACGGGCCTGTGCTGCTGTGTAGGGGCCATGGCCCCCCATCGCTACGAGGCGCCCCGAACACTGGACACCGAACGCCCCGTCACTGCCCGCCACGCCATGCCACATCACTGCCCGCTATCTCACATCACTGCCCGCTATCTCACATCACTGCCCGCTATCTCACATCACTGCGCGCTGTCGCGCTATCGCGCTGCACAGGAGGAGGGCCCGGCCGCCGCCGCGGCGCTGCGTGTGCTGCTGGGCCTGGCGGGGGAGCTCAAAGGCGCGCTGGTAGGTGGGCGGCTGCGTGTGTGTATTTGTGTGTGCGTGTGTGTGTGCGTGTGTGTTAGAGATCACAAGGGGGAGAACAGCAGACATAGGATAATGTGTGTGTTAGGAAAGCACAAGGAGAGGAAGGGTTGACACGGGTCGTGTGTGTGTGTGTGTGTGTCCCCTGGAACAGACGCGGCGCGAGAAGTCGTCCGCCGGCGCGCGCTCCGAGCTGCTGCGGCTGCTGGCCCTGCTGGTGGACCGAGCCTACACAGCTGCTACTGCCGCTACTGCCGCTACTGCCGGCAGTAGCGGGGCTGGCGGTGGCGGAGGGGGTTGCGTGCCACCTGCCACGCCTCCTGCGGGGCTGGGCACAGTGACCCCGGAGGCGCTGGTGCGGGAGGCGCTGGCGGTGATCAAGTGAGATTTTGGGGGGGGGTGTGTGTGGGGGCTGTGAGGGGGCTGTGTGGGGGCTGTGTGGGGGCTGGGCTGGGTTGGGTTGGGTTGGGTTGGGTTGGGCGTCAGGTATTGCAAGGACTATGGATGGGCTGCAGAGACCCCAGTACCGCCCACGCCCCACACAGCCCCTCCTCGCTCTGTGGTTCTAGGTTTTGCGTTTTTGGCTTGCAGTGGTCGCTTTGGTTTCCGGAGCACGGTGAGCTACACACCCGCCCACCCGCCCTCCCACCCCCTTCAGGAACCCCAAGGCGGCGCTGCAGGAGCTGGCGGGCGCACTGGACGCGGTGGCTCTGGCTGTGCCCTGGCTGCCCTCACAGGTGGGTGGGTGGGTGGGTGAGTGGGTGGGAGTGGGTGGGTGGGTGGGTGGGTGGATGGGGATAGTTCATGCCATTCTCAGGCCGACCGTCGAAACCCAGAACCCAGGACCACAGAGCGCAGGCGAAATACTCTTGTCCTTGGCGGTAGTCTTCAGTCTTGCTTGTCTGGTCGGCGATGGCATCCTGGACTTGGGTCATCGGGCTCCGTAGCATTTAACGCCCCTCGGCGTTCTCGCTTCGCCCAGGCTCGCCGCGCACACAGACCCAACCCGAACCAGCCTATCGCGGCAAGCAAACGTTACACCCCACCACCTGTGACCACGTGCGAGAGGGCCGGGCAGCGACCGACGCTAAGCCCGGCAGGAGCGGCATGCAGAGGGGGGACAGAGGGGGGACAGAGGGGGGACAGGGGGCGGGGGGGGGGGCGGGTTGAAGGCGGTAACCGGGGCGCACCCCAACCTGCTGCCCACACCCCCTGTACTGCCAGTACTCCACACCTGCGCTTTGCGCTCGCACTGCTTTCTTTGGATTCGGAGTGAACTACCGCAATCCCCAACCAACCCAACTGCCGACCCAACTGCCAACCCAACTGCCAATCCAACTGCCAACCCACCCAACCGGCTAGGGGGGCGCGCGCGAGGCCGCCGCGCTGTCCGCCTACGGCCTACGGGCCCTGCCGCTGCTGCGGGAGCTGCTGCCGGGCGGCACCGGGCGGCGGCCGGGGCGCTACCGGGCGCACCTGGCGGCGCTGCGGCTGGTGGCGGCGCCGGGGCTGGTGCCGCCGGGCCGGCTGCTGGAGGACTGCATGGTGGGGCGGTGGTGGGGTGGTGGGGGTGGTGGTTGGGCGGTGGCGGGGCGGGGGGTTGTGGATGGGGTTGGGGATGGGGTTTGGGGGGCGGGTTAGGGAGGGGGTTTGGTGGGGAGGGATGGATGGATGGAGGGGTGGGTGAGGGACGCAGGGAGGACGGGAGGAGGGGAGGAGGGGAGGACGGGAGGAGGGGAGGACGGGAGGGGTGGTCCCTGGGCCAGCACCCTGCGTGACACACCTTCATATATAGCCCTTGGCTTGCGCCTCGGCCTTGCTTGCCCCTCGGCCGCCTGCGGTCAGCCCGCCGTCTCCTGTCTGTAACCCTTACCTCCTCTGTGACCTCGCCCCCCTCCCCTCCCCCTGTACGGGAATACACAGCCCCCCTCCCCCCGGCCCCCCCGGCCCCGCCTACCTGTGTACCTGGCTATGCCTTCTCCTCCCAACCCTAATGCGTGTCACCCCCCACTGACATTGACATCGCCCCCCCGGCCGCCGGCCCACCCCGGCCCCCCCTCCTGCCCCGCCCCCAGGAGCTCCTGGAGATCTGGCGCGGCTGTGTGGCGCACACCAACCGCGACGTGCGGCGGGTGGCGGAGGAGGCGGCGCCGCGGCTGCTGCTGCGCGCGGTGGCGGCGGAGGTGTGCGCGCGCCGGGACGCGCCGGCAACGCGGCAGAAGCTGCGGGTGGGTGCGGGTGCGGGTGCGGGTGCGGGTGCGGGTGCGGGTGCGGGTGCGGGTGCGGGTGCGGGTGCGGGTGCGGGTGCGGGTGCGGGTGCGGGTGCGGGTGCGGGTGCGGGTGCGGGTGCGGGTGCGGGTGCGGGTGCGGGTGCGGGTGTGGGTGCGGGTGCGGGTGCGGGTGCGGGTGCGGGTGCGGGTGCGGGTGCGGGTGCGGGTGCGGGTGCGGGTGTGGGTGCGGGTGCGGGTGCGGGTGCGGGTGCGGGTGCGGGTGCGGGTGCGGGTGCGGGTGCGGGTGCGGGTGCGGGTGCGGGTGCGGGTGCGGGTGCGGGTGCGGGTGCGGGTGCGGGGCGGGTGTGGGTGCGGGTGGGGTGGTGCGGGTGCGGGTGCGGGTGCGGGTGCGGGTGCGGGTGCGGGCAGGGCAGGGCAGGGCGGGTAGCAAGGCCACTGGGGTGCAGGGGATGGGCTGCCCAAGGCTCTGATGAGAGGGCGTGAAGAGTGCGGACCTTTTTTTTACTCTAATTGTTTGATGTGTCATCTGCTGCTGCCGTTCCTCGACACGACACGACACGACACGACACGACACGACACCCGCGAACCCGCCGAGTGCGGCGCAGGCGCTGGTGGCGCGGCTGCAGGCGCTGCTGGAGCTGGGCGGCGGCGGCGGCAGCGGCGCGGCGGCGGCGGCGGAGGGCGTGGCGGGGGAGGCGGGCGGGCGCGTGGCGCTGCTGGCGGCGCGCGGGGTGGCGGCGCTGGCGGAGCCGGTGGCGGCGCTGGAGGGGCAGCAGGTGGGCGCGTGCGTGAGGGATGTGCGGGTGCGGGTGCGCGCGGGCGGGCGGGCGGGCGGGGGGGGGGAGCCATCCATAGGATGGTGTGTATCAAATGGTTGTGAAGTGCCGATGTCCAGCGGAACAGCGGGTACATTACCGTTGGCTCCAGCGCCGTGTTCGCCGAGGCTGCGGTCCCGTTTGCTGGCGAGTATAGTAATCGGTATGTATGTCGAGTGAAAGGTAGCGCGCCCCTAAGCGGGCGGCTGGAAAAAGCAAAGAAAGGCGGCGAGACAGCGAGACGTGCGGTGCGAGACGCGCGATAGTTTGCTGAACGCCTTGCACCCATACGTACCTACGGAGCGGCGTGACGGGGGGGGCGGGGCGGTCGCACACGCTTCAGGATGGCCAGGTGCCCCCCCTCATGCCCCTTGTGACGCACCAGAGACACACGCCCCCGCGCGTCGGCACTTCTCTACCACCCACCCCACACACCCACACCCCCTTACCGCACGTGATCAACCGCCCCCCACCCCCTCACATGCACGTTACATGCACCCTATCTATAGGGCCTGGCGGTGCTGCTTCGCTCCCTGGCGGCGCGCGCCGCCGCCGCCGGCCAGCAGCTGCCGGCGGAGGCGGAGCTGGCGGCGCTGCCGCCCGGCTCCGTGCTGGCGGCGGCGGAGGCGGCGCCGGCGGCGGTGTACAACAGCGGCAGCCGGGTGGAGGCGGCGGCGGTGCTGGCGGCGGCGGTGGCGGCGGTGGCGGCGCGGGGGCCGGTGCTGGATGACGCGGGCGGGCGGCTGCTGTCGGAGCTGCTGGAGCGGGTGGTGGGTGAGTAGTGACGGGGGGGGGGGAGGGGTGACGGCCTCTGTGATGGTGGCCAGTAGTTCCATTTTGACGTGTCGCTCGCACTAGTCCACACACATTGACATTTGACACATTCATTCATGTGCGCCCTGTCCTCTGGGCGAGAGCCGACATGCGCTGGACTCGCAGCCCGTGCGGGTTTGGGTTTGTTTGTTTCGCAAACGTCCCGCTGGCCGGAAACTAAACTCATTCGGTGTGATGGCTTTTGCCGGCTGCGCCTCCTGTGCCTGTGCCGCCAGCTCTCCGTGGATCACGGCAGCCTCCCTCTGGTCCTCTCCAAAACCCCGCCCCCTGACGCTGCTTCGCCTTCCCCCTCTCCTGCTGCTGCTGCTACAGCCGGCTACAGCCTGGTGGCGGCCATGGGCGTGCTGCAGCGGCGCGTGCACGGCGAGCTGGCGGCGGCGCTGGCGGCTGTAGCAGCGCACCAGCCCGCCCGCCTGCCCGCGCTGCTACAGCCGCTGGCGGCGCTGCTGCTCAGCCTGTCGCTGCAGCAGCCGGACGGCGTGGCGGCGGCGGCGGCGGCAGTGGCGGGCGACGTGGCGGCGGGTGAGAGAGGGGATAGCACGGGATAAAAGTGGTGCTTTCTCCGCGTCTGTGGCCGCACCGGGTGTTTAAAATTGTGATGCGTTGACGTACGGAGCCTTCTGCCTTCTGTACCGCCTGCAGCAGGCGACGCGGGGGGCGCCGTGGCGGCGGCTGCGCCTCCCGACCTCGGCGGCGGCGGCGGCGGCCAGATCCACCCCTGGGAGGTATACATAGAGCTGTGGCGCGCGCTGCTGCTACTGCCGATCGGGCCCGGCGGCCGGCTCGGCAGCAGCAGCGGCAGTAGCACCGGCGGCGGCTTCACACCAGAGATGCAGGTGGGGCGCCGTGTGGCCTTGTGTCCCGTGTCCTCGTCCTGTACTGCTGTCGAGGGTCAGGGAAAACAAAACCCTTTATCTGTTGGGAGTCAACTGTCATATACGGCAACTCCCCACCGCCTCGGCCACCCCCCGGCACAAAAACCCCGATCCTCCCCCCCCCTCTCGCCCCATCGCAGGCCGAGCTGTGCCGTACCCACAGCGCCGCCACCCAGCGCCGCCTGCGCGCCGCCGTGTACGACGCCCTGCTCGCCGCCGTACTCGACGCCGCCCGCAACCTGGACCTGTCGTACAGCCTGCCGCCGCCCGGCGGCGACGGCGGCGACAGTATGGCAGCGGTTGGCGGCGAAACGGACGACGGCCGCGGCGGCGCAGTGGCGGTTGTAACCGACCTGTACGGCGGCCTGGTCGCCAACGACATGTACGACATGATGGCGTTCTTCCACATGCGGGGTGCGTGCGTGTGTGGAGCTGGCGATGTGTGTGGGGGGGATGGGGTGGGCGATAGCGCATGTTGGGCGTGCGAGGGGACGGCAGTTGGCTGGGAGGAGCTGCTGCTGCTGCTGCCTGTCTTGCCGAGTGGAGTGGAGTGGACCCAGGTTGACTGGTGGCGTCCCTCCCCCCCCGCTGCCTCACTCGCTTGTTTGGTTTTGGTTTAGAATGGTCGCTTCGGTTTCTGGAATAAACTACCCCCCTCCACACACACACACACAGTCTTTCATAGTTCTCTCCCTGGTGATCTCTAACACACACACACGCACACGCACACACACACACACACACACACACACACACACACACACACACACACACACACGCACAGACTTCCTGGCTGAGCTGCTGCCGGCCGCCGGGCCCGCCCTGTTCGCGCGCTGGGCGCTGCCGGTGGCGGAGGCGCTGTGCGGGCTGGCGGCGGAGCGGCCGCTGGTCAGCGCCACCTTCAGGTGCCGGCAGTAGTGGGAGTAGTAGTAGTAGTAGTAGCAGTAGCTAGGGGTGTGTGTGTGTGTGTCTGGTGGGGGGGCCGCAGGAGTGGGTGGGTGGGTGGATGTGGGTGGGTGGTGGAGTGGGGTTGCGTACGGGTGGATTAGGATTGGGATTGGGGATGGAATCGAATGCGAGGGGAGGTGGTGCTTGTTTCCATTGCTCAACACTGCCGCCCCACACCCGCACCCACACACGCCTCCCTCCCTCCCGCCCCACACACACATGACGCAGCCTGGCCAAGGTCGCCATGGGGCTGGCGGAGCAGGGCGGAGCGCTGGCGCCGCCGCCGGGGCGCCGCCACCCTCAGCACCCACACCCACACCCGCACCCACGCGCACACCGGCATGCCGCCGGCGGCGGCGGCGGAGGCGGCGGCGCGCATGGCGAGGAGGCAGAGGCAGCGGCGGCGGCGGCGGCGGACGTGGACGTGGCGGCGGCGGCGGCGCGGGCGGCGGCGGCCACGTCGGATCTGTTCCGGGGGCTGCTGGCGGCGGTGGCGGCGGCGTGCCCGCACTACAAGGTGTGTGTATGGGGTGGTGGTGGTGTGGGGGGTTGGGGGTTGGGGCTGGCTGCATGGGGCCGATGCTGTTTTGCTGATGTTTGTTTGTTGCGTGCAGCAGGCTTGGCGCCTGCGTCTGCTGGCGGACTCACTCTCATCTGCATGAGCTCTGATTGCGTCCCAATTCATGCATTTCATTTCATTTCAATGCATGTGGTTTTGCTGTTGTTGGCAACGTCCTGCTCTACGTGGCTGTCCGCGGCCCATCGTACGGTATTGGATCTCACTCCAACGCTTCCCTTGCCTTTGCTAAACCAATTTGCTAGCGGTAATTTCAATTCCTTGCAACCCCCGACGCAGGACGAGCTTCTGGTCTGCTGCCTGCAGCTGCTGCTGGCGGCGCCGCCTCACCTGCTGGCGGCGGCAGCCGCCGCCACTGCTACAGCCTCCGGAGCCAGCTACAGCGCCAGCTACAGCGGCAGCTACAGCCTGTCCGGCGCGGCGGCGGCGGCGGCGGCCGCCGGCGCGGGGCTGGCGCTGCCGCTGCGGCTGGCGCTGCCGCTGGGTCTGCAGCACCTGCCGGTGGCGGCTGCGGCGGTGGAGGCCCTGGAGCGATGGGAGCAGCAGCAGCCAGCGGCGCTGAGGGTGGGTGGATGTGGGTGGGTGGGTGGGTGGGTGGGTGGGTGGGCGTTGGTGGGTGTCTAGAGGCCCAAGGCACACCGCTCTATACTCGCGGCTTCTGTTCCTGCAACTCACCTTCCCCCCAAGGACTAGAGTATTTCCTCCGCGCTCTGTGGTTCTGGGTTCTGGGTTTCGATGGTCGATTTTGGAAATGGAATGAACTAAACCGCCCCCCCCAGCAGCCAGCCGCCGTAGCCTGTGACCGCCACCTGTAACCGCCTGTCGTACACGCACTTCCGCAGGCCGCCCTGCCGTACTTTGTACCGCTGCTGGAGCCGTACCTGTCGGAGAAGTCGGGGGCGGCGGCGCTGCAGGCGGAGGCCGACAGCAGCGCCGCCGAGGGATGGCTGGGCGGCGACGGCGCGGCAGCAGCAGCAGCAGCAGGAGGCGGAGGAGGAGCAGGCGGCGGCGGCGGCGATGGTGGTGGTGGTGCGGCGGCGGCACGCGCCAGCCGCGCAGCTAGGCAGGCCAAGGTGTGTGTCCAGGCCACACTTCATTCGGCTCTTGGTACTCTTTTTCGCCTGCATTGGTTTCCGTTCGTTTCCTCCCTCGCGCCCTTGGGCTCCCTGTTGTCGCTGTGTCTGCTGTGCGCCGCACCAGCTGTCTGTCAGCCGCCTGCCCCTTCCCTGGCCCCTTCCCTGCCCCCTACCCTGCCCTTACCTGCCCCCTTCCCTGGCCCCTTCCCTGCCCTTCCCTGGCCCCTTCCCTGGCCCCTTCCCTGGCCCCTTCCCTGGCCCCTTACCTGCCCTTCCTTTACCCTTCCCTTCCCTTCCCTTTACCCTTCCCTGCCCTTCCGTCCGTCCCATGACCGCAATCGCAACTCCGCCCCTTGTTCCTTGTCCCTTGTTCCTTGCCCGCCCGCCCGCCCGCCCGCCCGCCCACCTACCCGCCCGCCCACCTACCCGCCCGCCCACCTACCCGCCCGCCCACCCACCCACCCGCCCACCTACCCGCCCACCCGCCCACCTACCCGCCCGCCCACCTACCGGCCCGCCCCACCTACCCGCCAGGCCGCCACGCCCGACGCTGCCTCCGCCCTGGAGGGCCTGCAGTGCCGGCTGCAGCTGTGGCTCGGCCGCAACCCCGCCGCCGCCCGCCTGCTGGTCACCGTGGACCTGTCCGCGCTGCTGGCGGCGGCGGCGGCCAGCGATGTCGGCAGTAGCAGTAGCAGCAGCGGCAGTAGCGGCGCGGTGATCGGGCCGGCGGCGCAGCGGCTGCTGCAGCAGCTGCCGTGGGACACGGACTCGACAAAGGTGGGGCTCAAGGTGGCTGTAGCGGCGCCGCCGGAGGCTGTAGCAGATGCCGCCGACGCTGCAGCCGCTGAGCCGCCGGACGGCAGTAGCAGTGGCGGCGGCGGCGGCGGTGGCGGCTGGAGCCGGGTGGTCCTCCACCTGGATTTGCTTCTGCCGCACGCGGCGCGGCTGGCGGAGGAGAGCCCGGCGGCGCAGGCGCGGTCGGCGGCGGCGGAGCTGTTGCACGCGGCGGCGCTGTGGGTGGTGAGCGGTGTGGTTTTAGGTTTTGGGAACTGTCAGCGTGTGCCCTCTGTGTGTGTGTGTGTGTGTATGTGTATGCTACTGCGACTGGAGCGTGGCGGCTGTGGCTTTCCGATGTTGGTCGTGATGCGTGTCCTGCTGCTAGTCCATCGCGCGCCGCTGCTGCTGCGGCTGCTACTGCGGCTGGGGAGGGGGGGCTGCGGCTGTCACTGCTGCGGTTGGGGGTGCTGCTACTGCAGTTGCTACTGCTGCTGCTGCTGCTGCTGCTGCTGCTGTCTTACCCGTAAGGATCCATGCATGCACGCATGCGAGCTGCGCCTCCCACCCGTGCGCCGCCAGTCGCCGTTGCCGCCATTGCTGCCGTTGCCGCCGCATGTTGTGCGGTGGCCCGTGTGTGTGTGTGTGTGTGTGTGTGTGTGTGTGTGTGTGTGTGTTGTGTGTGTGTGCCGTTGCCACCTCCTTGCTCTGCGCCCCACTCCCCCACACCTCCGCTCCGCTCCACACCTGCTCCACCACACCACTCCGCAGGTGGGCGCCAACGCCGCACTGCCCGAGGAGGCCCAGGGCCGCCGCGACTACGAGTGAGTTCTGAGGGGACTAGCTGGCTAGCTAGCTGGCTGGCTAGCTGAGGGGACTAGCTGGCTAGCTAGCTAGCTGTGACTCCCCGCCTCCTCCATTCGTGACCATGTGGCTGGGTGGGCACCGTGCATGCACGCCATGCAATCCGCATTCCATGGACTTCACCCCCGCCCATGCGCGCTTCATTAATTTAACATGCATGGAACCCCCTGCCCACCTCGTCATTAATTATTCATGCATGGCACCCCCTGCACACCCAATCCCAATCCCCTCCCGTCGCCGACTCTACTCTTTATAACCTAAATGCATGGCATCCCCTCCCCTCGCCTCGCCTCCCCTCGCCAATCCACCCACCGCCACCACCCCCACCCCACCACCCCCACGCAGGCGGCGCGCCACCCGCTTCCAGCCGCTGCTGTCCCGGCTGTTCCCGGTGGTGCTGCGGCTGGCGGCGGGGCCGGAGCCGCTGGGGCGGCAGCTCTTCTCGCAGCTGGCCACGCAGCTGGTGCACTGGTACACGCGGTGGGTACTGGCGGGGTGGAGGGGGGAGGGGGGGGAGGGGGGGGGGAAAGGGGGGAGGGCAGTTGATTCCAGGACCCAAAGCAACCCAAAGGGGGGAGTGGGGGGGGGGGAGGGAGGGTTGGTGGTTCATTTCAGGGTGGGGAGTGGGCGGGTGCAAGCAAGCCAGGCCAGGGCACAGACAGGGACAGCCGGTGGGCAGATGGGTGGGCAGGTGGGTGGGCAGGTGGATGGGAGGAGAGGGTTGGGTGGATACCGTAGTCGACTGCAGAAAGAAACCGAGTCGACGGCTGCAAACCCACCGGGCGGCGAGCCTGTGTGTGTGTGTGTGTGCGTGTGTGTGTGTGTGTGTGTGCGTGTGTGTGTGTGTGTGTGTGTGTGTGTATATGTTTTGGCACGCCGCCCGCAGGGGCGCGCGGCGCGAGGGCGCGGAGGCCATGGCGTTGCTGGAAGCCATTGTGGGGGGGCTGTCGCCGCCGCCGCCCTCGGCACCCGCGGCATCGCTGTTGTCAGGCAGTGGTGGCGGCGGCGGCGTGGCTGGAGGAGGAGGCGGCGGCGGCGGCGACGCCAGCGGCGCGGGGCTGCGGGACCTGTGCGCGGCGCTGTGTGCTGAGTGGCTGACCTGGGCGCAGAAGCAGAACCTGGGCAGCGGCGGCGGCGGCGGCGGCGACGCGGGGGCGGTGCTGGTGTCGGTCAACGCGACCAGCCTGCTGCGCCGCCTGCTGGACCGACTGGCGCAGCCCGACCCCGGCGTGCGGCGCGGCGCGGCGGCGGCGCTGGCGGCACTGGCGCGGCCGCTGGCGGCGCCGGCGCTGGGCGGCGGCACGGCGCTGGCGGGCGGGGTGCTGCTGGAGGCGCTGTGGCGGCTGGTGGCGGCGCTGAGACACCCGCTGGGTAGGGGAGAGGGGGAGAGGGGGAGAGGGGATGGGGTGGGGCTGCACGGTGCGTGGGGAACTGCATGATGAGGAAAGGGTTTGAAAGGCCGGCGCCGGAGGTCTTGTATGACCGGCCTTGGGGTCTTGGCTGTACTCTGGGACGTTCAAGCTGGGGAGGCACGCCGTGTCATTGACTGCTGCCGCGTGGCCGCCCCCGCGTCCCTGCAGCGGATGAAGGGGGCGATGGCGGAGCAGGCGGCAGCAGCAGCGGCAGTAGCGGCGGCAGTAGCGGCAGCGGCGGCAGTAGCGGCGGCGCGGGCGGGCTGGGCTACGGCCCCGCGCTGTCGCGCGCGGTGGCGGCGCTGGTCCACCACTGCCTCACCCGCGAGCTGGCGCATGAGCTCACGCGGCCCCTGCCCGGAGACCCCGTGCTTCTGCTACTGCCGCTGCGGCCACAGCCGGCTGGCGCTGCTGCTGCTACAGCCGGTGCTGCTGCAGCCGCTACTGAGGACTACAGCGACGGCGGCCCGGACGCGGACGTGGACGTGGAGTGGGGCGGAGGCGGCGGTGGCGAGGAGGAGGAGGAGGGGGAGCAGGGGGAGGATGTGGAAATGAGGGACGGGGCCGCTGGCGGCGGCGGCGGCGAGGTTGAAGAGGAAGAGGCGGCGGCGGCGGCCCACAGCCCCGGGAGCCTGGTGGCTGTGCCGCCGTACAGCACCCTGCAGACGCTGGTGCTGTGGCTGTGGAAGGTGCGCGTGTGTGTGTGTGTGTGTATGTGTGTGTGTGTGTGTGCCGACGACGTGCGGCGATTGCGTTTCTGCGCTCCAACCATGCCCGACACACGCAATCACTCACGTGGGCCCACCGGCCGGCCGGCCGGCCGGCTGGGGGTGGGTGGGGTGGGTTTGCCACAGGGCACCGGCGGCCTGGCGGCGGCGGCGGGCTCTGCGGCGGCGCGGCGCGAGGCCATGCGGCTGCACAACCGGCTGGCGGGGGCGCTTCTGGAGGTCCGGGCGCAGGTGAGGGGAGGGGCGGGGCCGGGGGCGGGGGCGGGGCCGGGGGTCAGGGCGGCAGAGCGGAAGAGCCGGGGGGGCCCGCAGGCCGTGTCAGTGGCGTGTCGTTTGGCGGTTTTAGAAACGAGCCAGCTCCGTCCACGCAGTGTCCGTTTCTGGCTGCTTTCGATGCGACTGCTCGTGGCATATAGCTGGTACCGCCTTTCGCGCCTGGCCCACCGTCATCGCGGCCACGCCGCGTCTGCAGGAGGAGCGGGAGGCGCGTATAACGGACGGCGGCAGTAGCGGCAGTAGCGGCAGTAGCAGTAGCAGCCGCGGCCTGGACCCCGCCCCTGGGGCGGGCGCGCTGCTGAACCAGCTGCTGCTGTCGGATGACGAGGACGACATTCTGATGCGTAGCGGAACGGGAGGTGCTACAGCCGCTGGTGTGGGCGCGGGTGCTGCTGCTGCTACTGCTGCTACTGCCAGGGTACGGGATCACGCCGGCCCCGCCTGCGCCGCCCTGGCGGACCTGGGCCAGCCGCTGGGCTACAGCGCGTGCTGGGTGCGCTGGCGCGTGGCGGTACGCTACAGCCACGGCGGCGGCAGCGGCACTGGCAGTAGCAGCGCCGGCAGCAGCGCGCGGCTGCGGCTGCTGGTGCCGTTTCTACTCACTCAGCCGCCGGTGGCAGCGCCGGCGGCGGCAGCCATGGAGGGCGCTGCTACTGCCGGTGCTACTGCCGGTGCTGCTGCGGCTGCTTCCGCCGCGCGGTGCCGTTCGTGGCTGCGGTCGCTGACGGCGGCGCTGGACTGGATGCGTTGGGCGCTGGGCCAGGGGTGAGAACGGAGGGGGCGGGGGGGGGGGGGCGGGGAAGGTGTGCGGCGGCTGGGGGGCGTGGAGGAGCCGTGGGGCAACGAAGGAGCCGGAGTGGGTCCGGAGAGCGGCAGGTTGTGGGGGCTGGAGGCACGCACACAGGTGGCAGCAACAGAGGTGGAAGGGGCGTGTCAGGTTGGCGGCTGGGGCCAGGCTGCTGCTGCTGCTGCTGCTGCTGCTGCTGCTGCTGCTGCTGCTGCTGCTGCTGCTGCTGCTGTCCCCATGTCATTGGCTTTCCCATCAACATCGCCGCCCTCCCCGTGTGCCGTCACGGCCGCCGCCCCCCACCCCACCCAAAGTCGCTGTTGTGCCGCACCACCACCAACTGCCTACAGCTTCATCTCTGACCGTGTTCACATACCGTGCACATACCTGCAACCCCCTTTCTGTCTGTCTACATCTCCTACGTCATTAATTTAACATGCATGGATCCCCCCCCCCGACTTCCGCACCATGCCACAGGATCGTGCACGTGGCCGACCTGCCCGCGCTGATGGAGCTGGCCCGGGACCGAGCCGCGCGCGACACGCAGCAGGCGGAGGCAGTAGCAGCGGCGAAGGCGGAGGCAGTAGCAGCAGCAGCAGCAGCAGCAGCAGCAGGCGGGGCGAGTGACGCGGCGGTCGGGCATGGGGGTGTGCAAAGGGCGCGCCGGCAGCGGCGACCGCAGCGGGGCCCCTGTGCCGCCCCGGGGCCGCCCCAGCCCTGCGCCGCTCTGCCCGACTCCCTGCTTGAGCTGCTGTGCCAGTTGCCGCCGGTGGAGGACGGCGTGGGAGGCGGCAGTAGCAGTAGCAGCGGCAGTGGCAGTGGCAGCGTTGCCGGCACCGGCAGTAGCAGCGGCGGCGACGGCGGCGGCGGCGGCGGCACCGGCAGTAGCAGCCTGCTGCTGCTGTCGGGCTGGGGGGGCTGCCGCGCCGCCACTCGGGACGCGTGCCTGTCGCTGCTGCGGCTGATGCAGGCGCTGGTGGAGCAGGAGGGGCAGGCGGCTGTAGCAGCAGCGTCAGCAGCAGCAGCAGCCGGCAGTAGCAGTAGCAGTGGTGATGCCGGTGGTGGTGGTGACGGCGGCGGCGGCGGCTACTGCTGCCCTAGCGAGGCGCTGGTGCCGTGGCGGGACAGGGACACGGCCAATGTGGTGCTGGCGGCGGCGCTGGCGCCGCATGTGCTGGGCGCGGCGGCGGCGGACGGTGGGTGGGTGGGTGGGTGGGCGGGTGGGCGGGTGGGTGGGAGCTTACCTCTTAAGCCCGTGTTGCCTGAGGCTGCTTGAGGGGGTCCGATTGCAGATCACGACACACGAGCTCGCCTGTCCACACCGCCAGGAATGCAACTTGTTACGCTTGTTACGCTTTTTTGGGGGGTTACGGTGTTATGAAAAGTCGCTTTGTGTTTGATTATGATGCGTCCTTGCAGTGGCAGCGCGCCGGGAGCTCACGGCGACGGCCGCGGCGCTCGCCGGCGCCGCCGTCCGCGCCGCCGGCGGCGGGCTGGGGCACAGCCTCCAGCCCTGGGCGGCCGTGGGCGGCAGTAGCAGCCATGGAGGCAGTAGCAGCCATGGGGGCAGTAGCAGCAAGGGCGCCGCCGGGCCGCTGACGTCCACTCTGGAGGACGGGCTGCGGGAGCTGCTGCGGCGCACGCTCGGGTCCGCAGCTACAGCCCTGGGCGCCGGCGGCGGCGGTGGCGGTGGCGGCGGCGGCGGCGGCGCCGGCGGCGTGGGTGCTGGCGGCGGCTCTGTGGATGGACAGGAGCCAATGGACCTGGACCACGGGGAAGAGGAAGAGGAAGAGCAGGAAGAGGAGGTGGATGAGGCGGCGGCGCTGGGGCTTGGGGCGGCGGCGGCGGCGGCGGCGGCAGCAGCTGCAGGAGGCGCGGCCGGGGAGGAGGCGGCAGGGGCAGGCGCGGCGGTGGAGGGCGTGCGGGCGGAGGCGGCGCAGCGGCGCGCGGCGGCCCGGGCGCTGCGGCTCCTGGGCGGTCGGGCGGCGATGCTGGCGGGGGACCCGCTCCAAACCTCCACCTTCCTCACAGGTGGGGAGGTAGGGGTTACTGGTAAACAGTCCCGGTGAGAAACGAGCTGGGGAGATAGGGGACTGAAGCCGCGGCGAAATACCGTACTGAGCTGGCGCCTAATTACTTTCCAAGGCGGCCACGTCCGTAAAGTCTGGTCAATCAAATTACGGTATGATGTACATGCATGCGATGTCTGTCATTGCCCCTCTCTCTCTCTCGCCTTGCCGCTTCCAGGCTTGTCGGGTCTGCTGGCGCTGCCCTGGCCCGCCGCGGCTCCGGCTGGCGGCAGCAGCAGCGGCAGTAGCAGCGGCAGTAGCAGTAGCTCGCTGGTGCCCGAGGCGCTGCGGGTGGGGCTGCGCAGCCGCTGCCTGCAGCTGGCGCGGCGGCTGCCGGCGGGCGGCGAGGCGTCGCCGGCGGCTCGCAAGGCCGCGACCGGTAGGTTGACGCGAGCGAGCGGGAGAGCGCGTGTCGTGCGTGGCTGCGCGCGTGTTATTAGGCATGTGCCAGCGTGTGAACGGTAATTTGTTTCCTGGAATGCCTGGATTCAGTGTTTTCGCATGCTTGGCTGCGCACGCCCTTGCACGCCCTGCTTGCCTTGTTGTACGAATCCCGCCCCCCCACCCCCCATACATCATGGCACCACCGCACACAGACGCGCTGAGCCTGGCGCTGCAGCTGCAGCTGCCCGCCGCCGAGCTGCTGCACGTGCTACTGCCGCTGCCTCCGCCGCCGCCGCCTGGTACTGCTACAGCCACAGCCACCGCTGCTGCGGCTGCTGCTGCTGCTGCTACAGCCGCGCTGGAGCGGGTGCAGGCGGGCGCCGCCGAGGGCGCCGTGTTCTACGACAACTTCCGGCCCGTGGTGAACCGGGCGCTGCTGTTTGAGGCGGACGCGGCTGTAGCACACGTCATGCGGGCGCTCGCCGCCAGCGCGCAGCTGCTGCTGCTACTGCCACGGCCGGCGACTGCGGCAGCAGCAGCAGCAGCAGCAGCAGCAGCGGGGGGCGATGGTGGCGCAGCGGGCGGCGGTGCGGCCGCGCCGCAGGAGGCTGCGGCTGCGGCTGCGGCTGCGGCTGCGGCGCTGCGTGCTACAGCCGAGGCGGTGCTGCTGGGTGTGATGGAGAGCCTCCTGCGCTCCCGCGCCGCCGCCGACGCCGACGCCGCCACGGCCGCTGCTACAGCCGCCGCTGCTGCCCCCTCGCAGGCGGCGGCCGGTGCCACCCAGGCCACACAAGCCGCTGGTGCCGGCACGGCCGCATCTGGCGGCGCTGCCCCGCCGACCCCGCCGCGCCCGCCGCCGCCGCCGCCGCCGGCGCTGCCGCGTGCGGTGGACCTACACCTCTCCGCCTTCACCGCCGCGCTGCGCCGCCACCTGCCGCTGGCGGCGCCGCTGGCGGCGCGCGGCTCGGCGCCCGAGGGCCGGCTGCTGCTGCTGCGGCTGCTGCGCGCGGCGCTGCGGCTGGACGCGCCCGGGCTGCTGCTGCTACAGCCGCCGGCCCCCGCTGCTGGCGGTGGTGGTGCTGCTACAGCCTCCTCCTCCTCGTCCTCGTCCTCCTCCTCCTCCTGCTGCCTGGGGTTTTTGCTGGACTGCTACTGCTCCATGCTGTCGCCGCAGCAGGACGCCAGGTGGGGGGCCGGGGCGTGTCGCGTGTGTGTGTGGATCTGGGGGCTTGCAGGGGCTTGCAGGGGCTTGCAGGGGCTTGCGGGGGCTTGCGGGGGCTTGCGGGGGCTTGCAGGCCTCAAGCGTCACTTCGTTATCGTTTGAGGGCCCCGTGACCCTTTGACCACGTGGCGGCCCGGCCTGCCACCGTCACCTGCGCCCACCCCTCGTGCCCCCACACGTGTGTGTACAGCGTCACCTGGACGCCCGCGCTGCAGCTACTGCCGCTCCTGGCCGCGCAGCTGCCGCCGCAGCCCGCCGTGCTGGGCCGCCTCTTCACCCTCAGCGGCAGTAGCAGCAGCGGCACCAGCGGCAGTAGCACCGCCGGCGCCGTCAGCACGCTGGTGGCGGCGGTGATCCCGCCCGACAGCCGCTCCGAGCTGGGCGGCGCCGACGCCGCCGCCGCCTCCCCCGCCGCCGCCGCGCTGTCTCAGCGGCTGCACGCGCTGCTGCTGACGCTGGAGGGGCTGGCGGCGGCCGCAGCCACCGAGGCCGCCGTGGCTGCTGCTACTGCCGCTGCTGCTGCTACTGCCGCTACCGCAGCTGGAGCAGCAGCAGCAGCAGCAGCAGCAGCAGCGCCGCCGGCAGCAGCATCTGGGGATGCGGCGCCGGGCGGCGGCGGCGGCGGCGGCGGCGGCCGGGCGGCGGCTGCGGAGGCGCTGCTGCGGGACTTGCTGCTGGTGGTTCAGGACATGGGCGGCCCGGGCGGCGGGCACCTGCTACAGAGCCGACTGGCCACAATGTTTGCGCGCGTCGCCGCTGCCGCGTGGCTGGGCTTTCCCGCCGCCGCCGCCGCCGCTGCTAGTGGAGAGGGCGGTGGTGGCGGTGGGGGTGGCGGTGGGGGCAGCCAGCAGCAGCCACAGCCACAGTCGCAGTCGCAGTCGCAGTCGCAGGCGGAGGCGGAGGCGGAGCGCGCCAAGGCGTGGCCAGGGGCGCGGCTGGTGGCGGCGTGCTGGCGGTGGGCAGGCGGCGGCGGCGGCGGTGACGGTGGCGGCGGCGGCGCCTTGAAGCGCGAGCTGCGGCTGGCGCTGTTGCAGCACGTGCTACTGCCGCTGCTGGCGGCGGCGCCCACCGGTTTCCGGGTCTGGTGGTACGGCAGCAACGTCCGGCGGTTTGTGCAGTACATCCAGAAAACCGCCGCCTCCAAGGCGGACCCTGTGGCGGCGGCGGCGGCGGCGGCGGCGCCGGAGGCGGCGGCGGGCGCGATGGCGGCGCGGTCGGCGGCGCTGGTGGACTCGTGGGTGGCGTACGTCCTGCTTCGGAGCCTGTACGGCATGTGCAGTGCGGCGGAGGTGGAGCGGGTGTGGGCCAAGGTGGGTTGAAGGTGTGTGTGTGTGTGTATGTGTGTGTGTGTGTGTGTGTGTGTTGGGGGGGATCTCGGTGGGGGGAACCGGGGAAGGGTTCTACATGTGTGGCGTGTGTGGCGCCCACACGGCTTAGGATCCGGTGCTCGTGTGTGCACACGGCCGGTACACGGCGGGTAGCTGCGTGTGTGTATGTGTGTGTGCATCGCTGCATGTATTGGCGGTGCGCTTCACGGTCGAGCTCGAGTGCAGCAAGGGCAGGCAAGTCGTGCACGTCACCTAAACACACGCGTGCCATCCCCCCCACCCCCATTGCAACACGCAGGCCAACGAGCACCTGGCGCCCGGCGGCGGCGGCGGCGGCGGCGGCGCCACTGCGCTGCTGAAGAACGGTGTGGTCATGTCGGCGGCGTGTGCGGAGGTGTGCCGCCCGCCGCCGCCGCCCGCCACCAACGCGACGGGGCTGGAGTTCGCGGTGCGTCAGTTAGCTGTGTATGTGCTGTGTGTGGCGGCGGCACGGGCGTGTGTGTGCAGTGCAGTGCAGTGCAGTGCAGTGTACGGCTGGTTTGGCAATCAACCAGAGGGTGGCAAGGGAGGGGGTGGGGTCCAGCTGCGACTGACCGGCAGAGACAGCGGCGCTGGGAGGGCGTGACAAAAGACTGCTCAAACACAAGCTCATGCTACGTGTGCTTCTCATCAACCTTACGCCGCCCGCTCCTCCTATGCACTCCCACTCCAGCCCTCACTGACTTGGCTCCCCCCCTCCCCACACACACACGCACACAGGACCTGGACCGGGATGTTCGGGGCGCGGCCTGGGCCGCCGCCGCCGCGCTGCTGCTGCGCACGCAGTCAAAGGCCGCCTTCTTCGCAAAGCTGCTGCGGCCGGGTGAGTGAGTGAGAGTGGGTGAGAGTGAGAGGCGGCAGGTAGACACAGCGGCAATCCCATCGTACTGATACCCGTGGCCGGGGCCCGGGCCCGGGGCCTTGGACAACACGTATGCCGGCCTCTCGCTCCTACCCGCTGGCCCTCTCGCACGCATGTGTGTCTTTCATTCGTCCCTGCCCTTGGGTCGGCGCCTGCAAACTAGGCGCCTGCAGAGTAGGCGCCTGCAAAGTAGGCGCCTGCAAAGTAGGCGCCCGCAGAGTAGGCGCCTGCAGAGTAGGCGCCTGCAGAGTAGGCGCCTGCAGAGTAGGCGCCTGCAAAGTAGGCGCCTGCAGAGTAGGCGCCTGCAGAGTAGGCGCCTGCAGAGTAGGCGCCTGCAAACTAGGCGCCTGCAGAGTAGGCGCCTGCAAAGTAGGCGCCTGCAGAGTAGGCGCCTGCAGAGTAGGCGCCTGCAGAGTAGGCGCCTGCAGAGTAGGCGCCTGCAGAGTAGGCGCCTGCAGAGTAGGCGCCTGCAGAGTAGGCGCCTGCAGAGTAGGCGCCCGCAGAGTAGGCGCCTGCAGAGTAGGCGCCCGCAGAGTAGGCGCCTGCAAAGTAGGCGCCTGCAGAGTAGGCGCCTGCAGAGTAGGCGCCCGCAGAGTAGGCGCCTGCAGAGTAGGCGCCCGCAGAGTAGGCGCCTGCAGAGTAGGCGCCTGCAGAGTAGGCGCCTGCAGAGTAGGCGCCTGCAAAGTAGGCGCCCGCAGAGTAGGCGCCTGCAGAGTAGGCGCCTGCAAAGTAGGCGCCTGCAGAGTAGGCGCCCGCAGAGTAGGCGCCTGCAGAGTAGGCGCCTGCAGAGTAGGCGCCTGCAGAGTAGGCGCCTGCAGAGTAGGCGCCTGCAGAGTAGGCGCCTGCAAAGTAGGCGCCTGCAGAGTAGGCGCCTGCAGAGTAGGCGCCTGCAAAGTAGGCGCCCGCAGAGTAGGCGCCTGCAGAGTAGGCGCATGCAAAGTAGGCGCCTGCAGAGTAGGCGCCTGCAAAGTAGGCGCCTGCAAAGTAGGCGCCTGCAGAGTAGGCGCCTGCAGAGTAGGCGCCTGCAGAGTAGGCGCCTGCAAAGTAGGCGCCCGCAGAGTAGGCGCCTGCAAAGTAGGCGCCTGCAGAGTAGGCGCCCGCAGAGTAGGCGCCTGCAAAGTAGGCGCCCGCAGAGTAGGCGCCTGCAGAGTAGGCGCCTGCAGAGTAGGCGCCCGCAGAGTAGGCGCCTGCAGAGTAGGCGCCTGCAGAGTAGGCGCCTGCAGAGTAGGCGCCCGCAGAGTAGGCGCCCGCAGAGTAGGCGCCTGCAGAGTAGGCGCCCGCAGAGTAGGCGCCCGCAGAGTAGGCGCCTGCAGAGTAGGCGCCTGCAGAGTAGGCGCCTGCAAACTAGGCGCCTGCAGAGTAGGCGCCTGCAGAGTAGGCGCCTGCAGAGTAGGCGCCTGCAAAGTAGGCGCCTGCAGAGTAGGCGCCTGCAGAGTAGGCGCCTGCAGAGTAGGCGCCTGCAAACTAGGCGCCTGCAGAGTAGGCGCCTGCAAAGTAGGCGCCTGCAGAGTAGGCGCCTGCAGAGTAGGCGCCTGCAGAGTAGGCGCCTGCAGAGTAGGCGCCTGCAGAGTAGGCGCCTGCAAAGTAGGCGCCTGCAGAGTAGGCGCCTGCAGAGTAGGCGCCTGCAGAGTAGGCGCCCGCAGAGTAGGCGCCTGCAGAGTAGGCGCCCGCAGAGTAGGCGCCTGCAAACTAGGCGCCTGCAGAGTAGGCGCCTGCGAACTAGGCGCCTGCAGAGTAGGCGCCCGCAGAGTAGGCGCCTGCAGAGTAGGCGCCCGCAGAGTAGGCGCCTGCAGAGTAGGCGCCCGCAAAGTAGGCGCCCGCAGAGTAGGCGCCTGCAGAGTAGGCGCCCGCAGAGTAGGCGCCTGCAGAGTAGGCGCCTGCAGAGTAGGCGCCTGCAGAGTAGGCGCCCGCAGAGTAGGCGCCTGCAGAGTAGGCGCCCGCAGAGTAGGCGCCTGCAGAGTAGGCGCCTGCAGAGTAGGCGCCTGCAGAGTAGGCGCCTGCAGAGTAGGCGCCTGCAGAGTAGGCGCCTGCAGAGTAGGCGCCTGCAGAGTAGGCGCCTGCAGAGTAGGCGCCTGCAGAGTAGGCGCCTGCAGAGTAGGCGCCTGCAGAGTAGGCGCCCGCAGAGTAGGCGCCTGCAGAGTAGGCGCCTGCAAACTAGGCGCCTGCAGAGTAGGCGCCTGCAGAGTAGGCGCCTGCAAAGTAGGCGCCTGCAGAGTAGGCGCCTGCAGAGTAGGCGCCTGCAGAGTAGGCGCCTGCAAACTAGGCGCCTGCAGAGTAGGCGCCTGCAAAGTAGGCGCCTGCAGAGTAGGCGCCTGCAGAGTAGGCGCCTGCAGAGTAGGCGCCTGCAAAGTAGGCGCCTGCAGAGTAGGCGCCTGCAGAGTAGGCGCCTGCAGAGTAGGCGCCTGCAGAGTAGGCGCCCGCAGAGTAGGCGCCTGCAAAGTAGGCGCCTGCAGAGTAGGCGCCTACAGAGTAGGCGCCTGCAGAGTAGGCGCCTGCAGAGTAGGCGCCTGCAAAGTAGGCGCCTGCAGAGTAGGCGCCCGCAGAGTAGGCGCCTGCAGAGTAGGCGCCTGCAAACTAGGCGCCTGCAGAGTAGGCGCCTGCAGAGTAGGCGCCTGCAGAGTAGGCGCCTGCAGAGTAGGCGCCTGCAAACTAGGCGCCTGCAGAGTAGGCGCCTGCAAAGTAGGCGCCTGCAGAGTAGGCGCCTGCAGAGTAGGCGCCTGCAGAGTAGGCGCCTGCAGAGTAGGCGCCTGCAGAGTAGGCGCCTGCAAAGTAGGCGCCTGCAGAGTAGGCGCCTGCAGAGTAGGCGCCTGCAGAGTAGGCGCCTGCAAAGTAGGCGCCTGCAGAGTAGGCGCCTGCAGAGTAGGCGCCTGCAGAGTAGGCGCCTGCAGAGTAGGCGCCTGCAGAGTAGGCGCCTGCAAAGTAGGCGCCTGCAGAGTAGGCGCCTGCAGAGTAGGCGCCTGCAGAGTAGGCGCCCGCATCGTAGGCGCCTGCAGAGTAGGCGCCCGCAGAGTAGGCGCCCGCAGAGTAGGCGCCTGCAGAGTAGGCGCCTGCAGAGTAGGCGCCTGCAGAGTAGGCGCCTGCAGAGTAGGCGCCTGCAGAGTAGGCGCCTGCAGAGTAGGCGCCCGCAGAGTAGGCGCCCGCAGAGTAGGCGCCTGCAGAGTAGGCGCCTGCAGAGTAGGCGCCTGCAGAGTAGGCGCCCGCAGAGTAGGCGCCCGCAGAGTAGGCGCCTGCAGAGTAGGCGCCTGCAGAGTAGGCGCCCGCAGAGTAGGCGCCTGCAAACTAGGCGCCTGCAGAGTAGGCGCCCGCAGAGTAGGCGCCTGCAGAGTAGGCGCCTGCAGAGTAGGCGCCTGCAGAGTAGGCGCCCGCAGAGTAGGCGCCTGCAGAGTAGGCGCCTGCAGAGTAGGCGCCTGCAGAGTAGGCGCCTGCAAAGTAGGCGCCCGCAGAGTAGGCGCCTGCAGAGTAGGCGCCTGCAAAGTAGGCGCCTGCAGAGTAGGCGCCCGCAGAGTAGGCGCCTGCAGAGTAGGCGCCTGCAGAGTAGGCGCCTGCAGAGTAGGCGCCTGCAGAGTAGGCGCCTGCAGAGTAGGCGCCTGCAAAGTAGGCGCCTGCAGAGTAGGCGCCTGCAGAGTAGGCGCCTGCAAAGTAGGCGCCCGCAGAGTAGGCGCCTGCAGAGTAGGCGCACGCAAAGTAGGCGCCTGCAGAGTAGGCGCCTGCAGAGTAGGCGCCTGCAGAGTAGGCGCCTGCAGAGTAGGCGCCTGCAGAGTAGGCGCCTGCAAAGTAGGCGCCTGCAGAGTAGGCGCCTGCAGAGTAGGCGCCTGCAGAGTAGGCGCCCGCATCGTAGGCGCCTGCAGAGTAGGCGCCCGCAGAGTAGGCGCCCGCAGAGTAGGCGCCTGCAGAGTAGGCGCCTGCAGAGTAGGCGCCTGCAGAGTAGGCGCCTGCAGAGTAGGCGCCTGCAGAGTAGGCGCCTGCAGAGTAGGCGCCCGCAGAGTAGGCGCCCGCAGAGTAGGCGCCCGCAGAGTAGGCGCCTGCAAAGTAGGCGCCTGCAGAGTAGGCGCCTGCAGAGTAGGCGCCTGCAGAGTAGGCGCCTGCAGAGTAGGCGCCTGCAGAGTAGGCGCATGCAAACTACCACCTGTGAACACCTCTTACATGGACGTTCTCTGCACATGTGTCGTTTGGGCGCGCAACTAAATGTATAATACAAATCGTTAATTAAAACCTGCTTATAACTGGGCATACGGGTTATGCACGCTCACTGCACGGACGCCCGCGATGCAACGCAGACGCTGCGGGGAAGGGCGGCGCGGCGGCGGCGGCGGCGGTGTGGGGCGCGCTACTCAAAGACGACCCGGCCTTTCGCTTCGCCACCGTGCTGGACGAGGGCGGAGGGGCGGCCGGAGGCGGCGGCGGCGGCGGTGCACGGGGGGTGAGCGAGAGAGGGAGCGAGAGGGGCGGGGGCGAGAGCGGGCAGGCGTGGCAGGCGCGGCAGATGGGGGCGGAGGCGGTTGAGGTGGAGGTGGGGTTGGGGGTGGAGGTGGAGGTGGCCTGCCTCTCTGTACCTAGACTGTTCTTGTTGCCTATCCCCTTTGTGCCGATGGGGGCACACTACGGCCTCTGACCGCCCTCCCTCCCGGCTCCCCGGCCCCCCCCCCGTAAACACCATCCTATGGATGGCTTACCCCCCCCCGTCTGCTCTACGTCTACCTCGTCATAAATTAAACATGCATGGCACCCCCGGTGTAACCCCCTCCCCCCCTCCCTCCGGGCGTCACCCCACCCCTCCCTCGGCACAGGCCGCTGCTGGCGCGGAGCGACGCAAGCGACTGCGCAAGGAGCAGGAGGCGGTGCGGGTGAGAGCCCTGGTAATGTTTTCTAATGTAGATTTATTTGATACAATGTGATTGGCATTGCCTGTTGGGGCTGACTGACCATGTATGGTTGGGGCGCGCAGGAGATGTTCCGGTCACTGCGCCGGCAGCGCGACGTCAACGCGGCGTGGCAGGCGGCGGCCACGCTGGCGGCGGCGGGCGGGCCCGGCGGCGGCGGCCGCGGCGGTGGCGGCGCCTCCGCCAGTGTCATCATGGGCACCCTCGGTGGCGGCGCCGGCGCAAGCCTCTACTACAGTGGCGGCGGCGGCGGTGGCGGCGACGTGGCCAGCCTAACCGCCAAGATGTCGGCGTCGCAGTTTGACCTGGGGCTGGGGTCCACGTCAGCAATGACTGGTGCTGCGGTTGGTGGCGGCGGTGCCACCGCCGCCACGCCGCCGCCGGCTTCATTTTCGGCGGCGGCGGGCAGCGGGGTGGCGGCGGCGGGTGGAGGCGGCGGCGGCGGCAAGACGGCGGCGGTGCCGTACACCTGGAGCCTTGGCGGCGGTGGCGGCGGCGGCGGCGCCGAGGAGGGGCGGCCTTTGCCAGCCGGCGGCGGCGCCGGCGGCGCAGCAACAACCGCTGACGCTGCTGCGGCTGCTGCAGCTGCTGCGGCGGTGGCGGCGGTTGATGAAGACGACAACTTCCTAACCGACTCGCTGACCTTTCTGGACGACGAGATGGACGAGCACGTGTGCATGCTGCCGCTCGTCCAACTGATTGAGAAGTTCAGCGACCCCGGCAGTTGGGACGCGGCCAAGGAGGCGGCGGCGGCGGCCGCGGCGCGCGCCGCGCTGTTCCCTGGAGCCGGCGGCAGTAGCAGTGGCGGGGGCGGCAGTAGCAGTAGCAGTAGCAGCGGCAGCGGCAGTGGCGGCGCCCCCATGCCGGCCTGGCTGCAGACGCTGTTCGAGGCGCTGAGCAGCGAGGCCACACCTAGGTAGGTGGGTGGGCTGGTAGGGGGGCTGGTAGGGGAGCTCTGGGGGCTTGCTGGATGGCTGGCCGACACCCTGCGGGGAAAGCGGCCCATGGTGTCATCACCGTCAACGTCTGTGCGGAGCTTTATCACCCTCCTGAATTCACAATCTGGTTGCTTCGTCATACCGTCATTATATAACCATATGAGCACCAATGCACCACCGCAATGCGCCACCGTAATTCACCACCAATGCAACAACAACCACAACAACAGCCACAACCACAACTAAACAATTGGATAACAATTCAAACTAAAACAAACAGGTACACGCGGCTGTTCCTGCTCAAAGCCGTGCTTCACGTGGAGTACCGCCACCAGCAGGCGCGCATCGCCGGCACCCGCCGCCGCTACCAGGTGGCTGTAGCAGCGGCGGCGGCAGCAGGCGCTGCCAGGGGCGCCGGCAGTAGCAGCGGCGGCGGCACGGGCGCCTCGCAGGCGGGCGGCGCGCCGGGCAGCATGCGGCTCAGCAGCCTGCGGGCTACAGCCTCCGCCGCCTCCGGCTCTCTTGGCGGTACGCAGCCAGGTGGCAGCAGCAGCGGCGGCGGCGGCGCGGCAGCAGCAGCTGGAGCACAGCCGCCGCCGCCGCCGCCATCAGGCGGCGGCGCGGATGCGGCTACTGCCGGCCTGGGCCCGGGGCAGCAGCAGCGGCTGGTGTGGGGCGCCGGCGGCTGGGGCTGTGTGGAGGCGGGCGACGGCGGTGTTGACGACCTGCTGCTGTTTGGGAGCGACCCGCTGGGCACGGGTGCTACTGCTGCTGCTACTGCTGCTGCTGGTGGCGGCGGCGGCGGCACTGCTATAGCCGGCGGCGCAGGGGAAGCTGAGAATGGAGGAGACGTGGAGGAGGAGGAGGAGGGGCAAGGCTCGGCAGCGGGGCTGGGCCGGCAACCGGCGGAGCTGGACCACCTGCAGGTCAGTGTGTGTGTGTGTGTGTGTGTGTGTGTGTGTGTGTGTGTTAGTGTAACAACGGGTTTACAGGCGGCCTGACGAGTCTCGTGAGCGAGTATTCGGGACAGCCAGCGACAGCGAGGCATTTAGTGTGTTTGTGTGTGTGTGTGTATGTGTGTGTGCGTGTGTGCGTGCGTGTGTGCGTGTGCGTGCGCGTGTGCGTGTGCGTGTGCGTGTGCGTGTGCGTGCGTGCATGTGTGTGTATAGAGAAAGTCCGGCCCAGCCCGGCCCGGCCCTAGGTGCAAGGCTGCATTGCCCCCCCCCCCCACACTTCATTATTGATTAAACACCATCCATGGATGGCTACCCCCCCTGGTCGCCAGGTAAGTCGTGGTGTTTGCCCTGCTGCCTGTGCGTGACGTCTCTGTGTCTGGCCGCCGAGCTCGGGTGGCATTTCTAGTCGCCGGCGCACTCCACACGTCTTCTTCGACTGCTTCAACCTAACGAGTATTTCGTTGTATTACCGTAATTGCATTACTCAACTCCGCTTCCTTTAGATTGGTTTAGTTTGGGCTGGTAACCACAACCCCCCCCCATGTCGCTACAAGGCTGCACCTTCTCGTGCACCTTCCACTTCCCCGCACTGCCCGGCACTGCCCCGCACTGCCCAGCCCAGTCCTCTGTCCAGCCTCCGATCTTTGTAGCTGCTGCTGCTCCTTTTCACTGCTGCTGCCCTGATCCCGAAGACACCGCCTCCTGCTCCTGCTCCCACTTACCTACCTCGCAGTTCTCGACCACCGTGTTTGCGGTGTGGGCCGAGCGCTTCTTCCCCGCCCTGGTGGCGGCGGAGGCGCTGGGTGGGGCCGGCGGCGGCAGTAGCACTGGCAGTAGCACTGGCAGTAGCGGGGGCGCCGAGTCCGGTGCAGGCCACGGCGCTTCGCCGCGGCGGGCTGGCCAGCTGGGGCCGCAGCGGGGCGGGGAGGAAGGTGGCCGGGAGGGCACACGAGGGAACGAGGAGGCGGAGGATGAGGAAGAGGATGAGGGAGAAGAGGATTTTGAGCCGCAGCTGGCGCAGCGGCGGCCCGAGGATGAGCCCTCGCTCACACAGCTGCGCCACCGGCACGAGCAGCAGCAGCAGCAGCAGCAGCAGCAGCAGCAGCAGCAGCAGCAGCAGCAGCAGCAGGCGGCGGCAGCAGCAGCCGGCGCGGCGCAGCGGTTGCCGGGGCTGGGCGCTGCGGGCGGCGCTGCTGCTGCTGTTGCCGCTGCTACTGCCGGGCCCGATGGCAGTAGCAGCGGCAGCGGCCCTGGCACGCTGAGCATTGTGACGCGGCTGCTCATCCAGACCGTGATGAGCTGGCGGAAGCTGGCGCCGCCCGTCGGCAGTAGCAGCAGCAGCAGCGGTGGTGGCAGCGGCAGCGGCGGGGCTGCTACAGCCGGTGACCGGGGCGGCGGCGGGCTGCCGGCGGGCGCGCTGCGCGACGCGGCTCAGCAGCTGCTGCGGCGCTGCGTGTGGGGCTGCCTGCACCCCGCCTCCGCCGACCAGTGCCGCCACAACGCCAACCACGTCATCACGCTGCTCTACTTCTGGCGCCGGGCAGGCGTCACGCTGCTGGGTGAGCGGCGGCCCCCCCGCTGGCCTTGTTGATTTGTAAATCTGGGTTACAGAGTTGACTGACTTCTTGTCAGGACCACGTTTCCTGGTCCCGCTCTGCCCACCTACAA